>RPOG01001962.1:73464-115209 GCA_008086565.1 Thalassoma bifasciatum
GTCTGCAGCGGTGCCTTTCATCTATTACACACACACAAATGTGCAAATAAACAGACGGGTAAACACATGGGTCATTGGTAAAGTCTGGCCCTGTGACTTTTACCCATTTCCTCTGAGATACAAACTACAGTAGTCAGAAGGTTGGAAGCTAATGGCGCTTTTCCACTATGCACTTCCAGCCCTACTCTACTCGTCTCTACTGGGTTTGGTTCTTTTCCTCTAGCCCGACTACAGACTCACGGTGGGCGTGGATCTTATAACACAGCTGCGCTAAAGTGCTGCGCAGAAGTGCGTGCATGTTCATCTATAACGCCACACAAACATAATTTTGTACTAACATATGTGCCACCGTGGTCTTTAAAAGACAAAAAAAAAAGCTTTCAAAAGATTTCATTAAAGTAATACAGCGGCTCTATGTCGGGCGTCATGACAACGGAGGTAAACAACAGCCTGGTGCTGCTGCACGCGGAGGAAAACGAAGGAGCTGCTTCCTGACATCAACTCTTCCCTGGATCCAGTGAGATCACTTTAATTTTTGATTTTTGGGCCTGGTATAGCAGAGATTTTTTGTTGATCAATCATTCTTCTTTGAACTGGTTTTCCTTTTTGGTTCCCTGTGGATTAATGGACTGATTGGTGCTTAAAGACTCTCGTGGCAGACAGATCGCTCCTGCGCAGACGAACTTTCTTTAATTTAAAAGACTCTTTAAACCGAACTATCTTTGCTGTTAACTTCTTTTTGGTTTAAAAAGGACTTTTAACTTATTTAGGAATCATGAAGGAGCATTTTAGGGCTGTATTTTGTCTTCATTCAGTCTGGTTCTGTGCCGTCGGGTTTAAATGTCTTTAAAAACCTGTCGCTGACTTATTCCTTTGCCTCTTGTAAGTGATTTGTTCAGAGTCAGAAGCTGCAGAGACGACATTCTCTGACCAATGAGTGGCCGGCAGACCGTCCACGTCACCTTTTAGTATCAGCTTTACTCGCTTAGAACCAGGGTAGAGTAGGTATTAAAAACCAGCATCTGCTGCGTAGTACCGCGCTAATGGAAACGCAACACAAACCGGGTAGAGGCGAGTAGAGTAGGGCCAAGGCGAGTCAGTGGAAAAGGGCCATAAGAGTGAGGAGTTAGCTTGAGGGTTAAAAATTGTCATAATAACCAAACAACATGAACTCTACACACTGCAACACCAACAATACAATCCATTAAGAAGCTAAGAGTCGAATCCTGCTGCAGCTGCAACGAGCAGGAAAACAGTGAATGTTCCATTATAGCTACAGCATTTCCACCACAATTGATTCAGGACAAAGAGTTTGTATGGAGGAAAATGAAGCACATACCAGGAGAACACGCTGAGAAAAGCTGTAGGCTCTTCATTCATGTGAGAAACTCCTCTTAAACCATCCAACAACAGCACTGTTACCATCCAAAGTAAACACGTACACATTGTTTCTGTCCAGGTTATTTCACTGCTGTTCTTAAAGACAAAGCACCATATTACCCCAACATGACTGTTTACATATTTCTGGACTTTAATTAATGCAAAATGTTTCAGTATTTGTAGTCTATAACTTGAAATGTGTCAAAATACCAGCTTCATTTTTTGCAGCAGATTTTTTCTGTTCTATACCAGAGTATCTCAACCCTGCTCAACCAAAGTGACAAACTGTTAAAAACAACCTTTACAAAAGAAACAGTCTAAGTGGTAAAACGGGGCAAAAACAGCAAAAAGTAGCAATAAGACTTAGTTTGAGGTAGTAAAAACTGCCAAAAAAGCAACAAAAATGGTATTTAAATTGGGATAAAACCTGGCAATACTGGAAAAGTAGCAAAAAGTGGTCCAAAAGTGGCGCAAAAAGAGTGAAAAGTGACTAAAACGGCCAAAAAACAACAAGAATTAGCAAGAAAATGGAGTGAACTTGAAAAAAAAATTCAAAAGTAGCACAAAAAGGTGAAAAAAGTGACAGAAACAGTGACAAGAGGTAAAAATGAACAAAGTAAACAAAAAATTGCAAAAACAAAGTTAGGGTTTACTTGGACAAAAGTCAGTTTGTTGCCAAAAAAAAAAAAAAAAGGTCCGAAAGTGGCACAATGAGTGTAATTGGTAAAAAAAATGGAGAAAACCAACAAAAATTGGCCAGTGAACCTGGAAAATAGTGAGAAAATATCAAAGAAATGGTCCAAAAGTGGCAAAAAAGAAGTGAAAAGTGACTAAAAATGACCAAAAAGCTGTCACAAGTAGTCCTTGTAGTTGTTCTGCTGTAATTAATGTAACTGTTCATGTCCCAACAATATGTTTGTTAAAAAACATAACATGGGAATCTAGAAATGCAATTTCAATATAGGAAATAATAATCACAATTAGATAATTTTTGCAAATCATTCAGCCCTATCATCAAGGAAAAATCAAACCCTCATTCCCTGATTTTGTCAAATCTCACAGTTGGCAGGTTTTCCCATTTATTGAGACGTACTATATAACCTAAAAAACCTTCATCAACACCAATATGTTCACACAGGCTTGTTTGGAAAATGGTTTTCTTTGACTATCTTGCAGCTGTAGGATCAGACAGAGAGGGAAACATAGTGTTTGAGTATAATTGTGCATCAATCCTTCATATCTCCTTTTTCTGATCAGGATTGATGAAAAGCCGTAGTATCCTTATATTACAGTCAAATCCCATCAGCATCACATTACATCTTTTTTTTCTTCAAATGTAAGTCTATTAATGAGTATTGGCAGCATATTATTTCATTTTTGTTGACAGAGGATCCTGTTGGCCAAAAATATGTTGTTAACTTTCTGCTGCAAATGTTATGTTCGAATTAATTATCTTCATACTTGTGGCCAAACCATATTTTGTTGATGAGTTGTTCTTCATTCTCAATCTAAAACCATCTGCTCTGGTATTAATCCTTGAAAAAAAAAAAACATCTGAGCAGAAAATAGCAGGACTGTGTATTGTGCTGTGGAGCAGAATGGTTGTTAAGAGACATTCACTTCTGAATATTGCTGTTTTGAAGAGTTGTGTGAATACCAATGAAGAGTCTATGTGCAGTAAAGGCAGTTAAACTTTTATGGTCTGTATGTTTGAAGGTAATGTGCTTTTTTAATGTTTATGTTAAGTCTCTTTTGAATAATCAGAGGTTGACAAATGTTAGAGGACCACAACTAAAATACTCATATTTGGCTTCACTACTTCACAAACAAAATTAAATTATACAGGTGTAAAAAAAAAAAAGGCAGCTATAAGACTAATTGAACTTGTTTGTATGCACCTCTCGCTGGTTGACTGTGTGGATGACAGCTGTTGGTACTTGTGTTCCCACTGCTGTGTTTGCTAATCAGTTTCTGACGGTGAAATCTATTAAGCCTCCCTGCTAGAAGAAGGGCTCAGCATCCGCTCAGAAATGTAAATCTGTAGATTTGCATCCTTTTCAGAAGCCATTCGTTTAGACATGCATGCAGCTTCATTTAGGCAAGACAAGCTTGTCATCCCAGTGCAGGAATAATACGTTCTGTGGCTTTTGTGAGTTTAAACTGAGAAAGTGCCTCACCCCCTGGACCAACTGTGTCTACACTGTCTGAACACAGGCATTTAATTTATATTTCAAAACCACCAGTGAAAACGTAAATAACAACTTGTTATCTGTAATGGCTTGGGTAGTTCAACCAGATTCAATTACGTCTTCACAGAAACCAATAGCTCAAGACGATGTTATGAAGTTATCACAACCAAAGTCCAAGACTGGAGTTGGCGAGGACCCTATTGGAACCTCAGTGACAAGGCAAAACCTAGAGCAATGATTCCCAACCTGTGGTCCGTGGCCCCCTGGTGGGCCGTGAAGGTATTGCAAGTGGGCCGCCAAATCATTTCCTAAATAGTCTGATTTTAGTGGAGTGTAATTTATAAGATTCAAATATACGAAATAATATTTTAGATGTTAAAACTCAGTTACGAACTCGGTTATGAAATAAAAAATGTTCAGATAAAACATGTCCACTAAGACTGCATGTTCTTACCACTTGGTAACATGGCCCTTAACGTATTAATGATCCAATATGTAATAAAAAGATATGTACTAAAACCCAAAATGTAATAGCTTGTCAAAAATGTAGCAAGAGTGTGAAGCCAGAAACGCAACAAAAAGAATATATTCAAAGCCAAAATGTAATAACTGACACAAACTTTTAGTAATTTTGATTTGGGCTCAGAATCTGTTCCATTATCAACCAGTTATTGTGTTTTGGGATTTATTAAATTTTTTAAATTACATTTCAAGCTCAGCACTTTTGTTACCTTATCGACCAGTTACTACATATCGAGTTTCATTACATTTTGGGTTGTTGTTACAAATGGGTTTTTAATAAGGCATTTTATATCCTCTGTTCTTATTGGGTCAAAGGTGGGCCGCAAACATTTTTGAGACTTGAAAGTGGGCCCTGAGTTGGAAAAGGTTGGGAACCACTGACCTAGAGAAATGGCCACTAGGGGGCGCTAAGAGGATCTGAATGTGACTAATTATGACCCAGGACAAAATCCGAATTCGGCCCACTAGTTATCCCCCAAGCGTGCTATAAACTTGACTCAAACATAAACGCACCTGGCCACACAATTCAGTCATGATGAGAAAAACACAGCCTCCAAAGCTAAAAGTTTTGGTGCATAACTATCACTACTAGACCTACAAGAAAGTGTCTTACGATCATACTGAATTCCAAACAGGAAGTTTGGAAATTTGAGCTTAATGTCAGATTTTGATGTTTTATAGGGCACCTATTTGATCGAACTAGTCCCACAGTTTTTTTCCGATCATCTTCAAATTGGGGATATGTATACTAGACACACTGACGATGAAAAGTTAGAAAAAGATTTTCTGTAACTCAATGGGTGTGGCCTGGGTAGGCGACCAAATTTGGCGTTTGTTTTACCAACATGCAAACCTAAATAGCTCTTAAGTTGGATCAAGACTAAAATGCAAACAAAAAGTATTGGTACCCCTGGAATTTTTCCAGAAAATACACCATTTCTCCCAGGAATTGTTGCAATCACAAATGTTTTTTGGTATATATGTGTTTATTTCCTTAAGTGCATTGGAAAAAAACATGAAAAAGCCAAAGAAAAAAGCTAAAATTGACACAATTTTACACAAAATGCAAAAAATGGGCCAGGGTCCATGACTGTATAAGTTTTTTTTTTCCCCAACAAAGTAAGGTGCCCCCTACTGGCAAAAGGAAGTCGTTGCTTTTTCCTGAGACAGATTTTCCAATTGCTTTCTAATTAGGAAGAACTTGTGCACAGATGTGAGCCCACGTATCGCTGCTTGTGGCTTTAGTTTGGCTTGATCTTTGTTCTCAATACAACTGACAGATTGTGGGCAAAGCATCATGGGATCTGATAGACCCTTCCTCACAGTATGGACAGAAGACAAGCTGATTTTAAGGTCAACCAAATACCGTGCTTGCGCAAAGAAAAGTCCCTGCAGGATCTGTAGGGGAACACGTAACACACACAGCTCATTATTTCTGAAGGACTGAAGCACATATAAGGTGAAAAACAGCCCATGTGACTATAAAACAGCAACACATACAAACACAGAAGGACACAGACCTGAAAACTTCATGTGACCTTCAGCTAACCCTTTAGAGACGGAGGGGAATTCATCCACAGGCTGACAGGTTTACCCATAATCCCTATGATTGCACTAATTCGGGGCAAAAGTCTGTTTTCTAGAAGTTTGGGAACACATTTTGTTCATGTTGTGCAGATATTGCAGCAGACTTGCTTTACACTCAGAGTTTTAAAAAGTCACCTTTAACAGCTATCATCAAGAGAACTCAAGGAGCTATATCGATGAGAAGTGTGTCCTTTTTTTAATGTGGCTGAGAGCGTGTGGAGCCAGATTTAATTGGATGGGAATGTCAGGAAAGACCGGGGACATGAGTGTAGGTCGCACATCAATTACTGCTCGGTGCTCGTCAAAACCAGATGAGAGATGGAAAAGTGGGACCTTGCTTCATTACTGAGGCAAACCACAGTGTTAGGAGCGAACATGTAGGGCAGGACTGAGGGGTGGAGAGAGAAAACACACACCAATGATGGGGCAACAAAGAAGGCTCGGGAACAGGCTGGATTACGTGACTGTATGAGATTAGAAAACCAAAATTAAAGCCTAACTTAAACCTAACTAAAAAGCAGTTGCATGCAGCGCACCCAGATTTTGTGCAGCAAAATCTGCCTCAGCAAAAAGCTATGACTTCATGTTAAATAAAAGACATAAACATGCACCCAAGCTGTGACACCGAATACATATTTTTATTTCAGTCCTGATCCAACATTGCATATAAGAGCAATTCAGGTTTGCACTTTACTGAAAAATCCTCAACTCTGGTCACCTGCCCTGGTCACACCTATTGAGTTACAAAAACATCCTTCATCCTAACATTTCCTTGTTAATTTATCCAGTGTGCACATGTCCAATTTGAAGGTGATCTGAAAAAAATAATGTGGGACGAGTTTGTTCAAATGCCTATAAATCGTCAAAATCTGACATTCAACAGAAATTTCCAAACTTCCTGTTAAAAATTCAGTATGGTCATAAGAGACTTTTTTCTAGGTCTTGGCATGATAGATGCGCATAAAAAAATTCAGGACTGTAACTCAAAGTAGTAGGAGGAAGCTTGCTTGTTGAGCATGTATTGGCACAAAATTACTGGATTCAGACATTTTTCTGAATTACTGATGTTTGTGGCATGTTTCATTACGACTTGAAGAAACACAAAAAAGACAGTGACATATAACAGGAGGGGGAAAGGAGTGGGAGAAGCTGGGAAAGCCAGTATGAGCAGCACCCTGTTTCATTAGAGGAAAAATGGGAGTACAAAAGGGGGGATGAGGGAAAAAAAGCAAAAACCAAACTAGGCTCCTGTAAGGGGGCAGAGTGTGGGATTAGGAAAAAACACCTCAGCACAAAAGCAACATAACGAACCACCACAACAAAACTCGAAGACTTGCACATGTGGGAGGGAGAAGGAAAAAAAAAAGAAGCAGATGAAGAAGAATCCTTAAGATTTTAAGTACAATTGGAGGTTTATGTGGGACTCATAGGTACTGCCAAGTTTGGTTTTTGTCTCCCATTCTCATTTGGTACCTATTCTGAGTATGTGCACCACCTCGTTAGTCTTTGTTTGGGGTTTGACTTTCTCACTGGGGGTCCTCGCTGACCCTGTTTTCCAGCTTGAGCCCTAACAAGGTCATGTATTCCAAAAATTGCTGGAAGTCACAAAATGCAAAACATGACCCAAAAATAAAAGGTTTCACACACCACAGTTCATTAAGCTCCCTGCAACTTTAATCTTGAGTGTCTACATCCATGTTGTGCCATTTAACTTAAATGTGCTTGGAGCTAAAATGCTAATGTCAGAATGCTCGGAGGATTAAAATGACAGTAAGTAAATATGATGTATACCACATTTTTAACCCAAGTGTGGTATGTTAGCATGTATAATTACACTCTTACAAAGTATTACTCAAGACTGGCCAACACACTTCCATCCTCCAGGCTTTGCTGCAGGCATGTCTGGAAATTATATGAAAATGATTTATGTATGGAGAACCTTGACTTTGCATTAACATGGAACAGACAAACTGTACGCACAGGATGCAGAGAGGAGTTTCAGCAAGACGACCAATCTCCATTGGTTCCTTTAATAGGTCACATCGAGAAATGACTTCGATTTGTGTCATTTGGAATAACACAAATACTTACTCAAACACACACAAGCGGGGAGGATTTCTACTAAAGCTGAAAATAGCTCATCTGCCCTTATCTTGGGTGAGTACCTCGACCTTGGCTGGCACAAACAGGACGAATCTATATTTAACAACAACCTTTCCACCTCCAGTGGAAATCCCACCCTGTACGCTGGTGTCTGGGTATTTTTTGAAAGTTTGCCCAGACCGTGTGTTTCTAAAGGTCAACCGTTGCTTCCTCCAGTGCAGGAAACTGGCTGTCGACCATCTTGAATGCATCTGTCACATCTCATCTCCTGATAATTTGCCAGAGATGATCAGCTGGAAGCAGGCTGACCACAGGAACAGAAGGAAGGGGTGACTTATAGAAAGACAGAGTCAAACAAGGGCAATGTACATTTTTAATAGCTTTAGATAGAGCGAGATGGAAGGTGAAAGTGAAAGAAAAGGACACATAGAAGCAGAAGGAGGATGAGAGGAGGATTTATCTGTTGGTCGACAGAGTCAGCCTTATATTAATTGATGAAGCAGAAACTCATACAGCTTATATCACTAATTCCCCTTCTTCTCTAACTCTAACCTCCAGCAAAGCTGCTGCTGCTTGACATGGATTTTTTATTGGCTTTCAAGCAAAACCTACACTCTTAACCCGCATTAGTTGACTACTAGAAAATTGAGAGGAAACCCGTTACCTTCTACCACTTAAGTTTTTACACGAGCTAATACTAAAGTTGCTTAAACATAGAACCTTAACTTTATGCAGTCGTCTTAATGAGATCATTTTAGTAGCTTTTACTCAAAATAACACCGGTTATTTGTACATCATTTGTTTTTACAAGTCATGATTTCTTCACTGAAAATAAAATCCCGTTGTTTGTTATGGTAAAAAATCTAGCATCTTGTAAGCAACTTTACAGATCAACCTGTCAATTTACGGTTGAAAATGTTATAATTAGGGGCGCAGATGGCCTAGTGGATATGGCCACGCACCATGAGGTTTACCCTCGAGTGGGTAGCCCGGGTTCGATTCCCGTTTGTGGCCTGTTTCCTGCATGTCATTCCATACTCTCTCCCCCTTTCCCACTCTATCCAATTAAAGGCAGGAAAGCCCAAAAAATATCTTTAAAAAAGAAAATGTTATAATTGACTAAAATTTTACATTTTACCTTGTTACCATGACTGAGGAGGGCAGGCAGTGGATATAAGACCCAGCTGTACATGGTTGCATCACACAGGTGACACAGGCTGTCTTTACCCAGTTAAAGACTGGCTGTGTATGCTCAATGGCTTAGACCAGCTGTCTATTGTACAGACTGGATATCAATCAATAATTTGATGAAAGCTCTTGTGAATGATTTAGTTTTGCCTTTAATTTGAATGAGGATACCCATGCACCTTTGATGAGACTTACTGACTGTGGGGCCATTTCCATGACAATGGCACAGGTATTGTTGCCTTTTGGCTGCTTGTTTACATGGAAACAGCATTTTAATCAACCTAAATTGGAAACTTTTGAAAACTGGCCACCGTTGCTGCGTAAACTGCAAGCCAGGGCTTTCAGTGGAAATGTTGATGTCCTGCTATTTCAGTGTTTTCTGTCCTAGATTTTTTTTCACAGTGTTTTTGTTGTGTTTTCAGATGAAACATTATGTTAATGTTGATGGTTTCTGTGAATGTAAAGAGCTCATAGGTTTGTCTGATGACTGCTAAGTTTATACATTACTAATCTAATCTTCCAACCTTTCCATCTTTGTCTGACTATTTTTTGTTTTTCTACTCCAGAGGAAGAGATATCTGCCATAGTGTCCTCAAACAGTTACCCTGGTAGTAAACCATTCTTCACCACAACTCAACACACTGAACTGATGTGAGAAACATCACGCTTGAATCCTTATCTCACTGCGTCTTTGTCAACATGTTTGAGTTGATTAAATTTCCTTCGAGCAATCCAGTGCTGCCCTGCTGGCATCTGTAAGAATTAAGATAGAAGTCGATAGGCCTCAGGCATCAGACTGAGCCACCACTGCGTGAAATAGGCCACTGTTCTGGTGGAGCAAAGCTTCATGGGAAAAGCTAAACTTCAGGATTGGTAGGTGGAAAGTGTTGGTAGATACATTTAATGCCATTCAATGTTGTTTTAGTGCATAGAACCTTTAAATAGGGAATAGTTGCTCCTCTCTGCAGACTTGTAAGCTCAACATCTCTTGATAAAACAGGCTCATCGCCGCGCTCATTGTCATGTTGCTAACGGACTTCATGCAATATTAACTCCAAATAGAGCTCGGAGGATGCATAAACCTGGTTATATTGAATAATAAATGCATCAAAACCATGTGTGATTGACACCTCATTAGGCATTATGAATTATTCAACATCTGCAATCATATCCAGTTTGCCAAAGGATGAAGAAGAAAGCGGGCAGAGGATACCTGATTAGACGCCTCCCAAAACTTAGTGAGGAGAGCAGAGACAGGACTGAGCCGCTCGCTGCTCTGAGTGATGATTTCTACCTCTAAAGGCTGCATCTGTCTTTGAGGTGGCTCTGATGGAGCAATTGTGAAAGCTATTCATACGCTGACTGATAATTGTGGAATATTATCCATTCTCCAGATTACAAATCCATCTTTAGACATGCAGCTCCTCCTTTTTGTCTGAAGGTGACAAACAAAGGTTTAAGTAACAGCTTCTTTATCTCCTCTGCTCAGGGTTTAGTCCGGCTGTGGACTGGCTGCACCCCCCACTCTCCCCCCCTCCTGCTGGAGTCTGGACTATCTTTGGAGTTTTGGTCCAATAATGCTGAGCTGCAGCGGAGCCAGCTGAGTCTCACAGCAGACACACTCCTGCCAAAGCTGGTGGTTAGCTACAAAAGAAAGGATCAGCAGCTAATGGGGCTCATTTATCATAACAGCTCGGAACAAATGCCTCCAGAAAAAGACTGAAAAGGATCTGGATAATTTGTAACAGCATGAGGTTTATGTAATGAAATCAAGTATGACTCATATGAAAACTTTGTGGTCATTTTAAGAACTTCAAAGTGGGGAGATGGAAATCAATAACGGTGTGTTCGAAAGGTTAGAAAGGTTATATGTGAGTTGACATCGTATATATAACTACATCCATGTAACAAGGCGTCACAAATAGTTCATACACTCATTCATTTCCCACCTCTTATTGGGGTCCAGGTTGCAGGGCAGCAATGCCATCGGTAAAAACCAACAACCAATGGGATACCGAGGCATTCCCAGGCCAGCCGCAAGACATAATCTCCCCAACACGTCCTGATTCTATCTAGGGGTCTAGTCCCAGATGCCTAAAATAATCTTGTTCTTTCAGGGGCCACTTACACAATAATGGTTTTAGGGTGAAACGCAAAAGTAATGTTTTGTTTTGGCCTCTCATTTACATTAAAACAGCTTCGTAGCTAACCCAAATTGCAAACTTTGGAATGTTTCTAAATGCTGCTCGCATCATAACTGTGTTTTTTCCACAGTTTTTTTGTGTTTTTGTGATGTGTTGACTTGTAATCCAGGTCTGAGTCACTACCCAAAGTTGTAGTTTGAGGATTCTCCTCCTCTGTCTGTTTACTTTGCAGCTCGTACTTCTCTTTTTGGTCTGTTATTAGTTGTTTGTAAACATTTATGGTGATACTTCAGACTTTTTTTGTTTTCTGATCATTACAGCTTTCAGTTTTTTGGTATTCAGCAGTGAAATGAACATAAAATGAAGCTCATAATAAAAACAAACTTAAGTCCGTGTTTTCCCGTCTGTTTCTCGTTGTTGTGTAGGGCTGGAAGACAATCAGGTGGGGATCATTCAGGCAGCAAAAATAAACAACACTGACAAGATATGCAAACTCCTTTTCTTCCCTCTTTTCCTAATATACAAACACGCATGAGCAGGAGTGTTTTCTAGATGGGCTG
This sequence comes from Thalassoma bifasciatum, assembly GCA_008086565.1. Taxonomy (NCBI): domain Eukaryota; kingdom Metazoa; phylum Chordata; class Actinopteri; order Labriformes; family Labridae; genus Thalassoma; species Thalassoma bifasciatum. Next base: position 85,138 of record RPOG01001962.1, read on the forward strand.
AGGAGTGAGAGGAGCACCAGCAGAGAGTGAAAGAGGCAAAACTACAAAGAGAATTACACACCGACGTCTTAAAACATTCACCTGACAATTTATACATCGAAATATAGTTATTTCATACACTCATACATTATTAGATATATCTCCCACCCACTACTTTCAGTATTTTTCTCAAAAATGTGTCACCTTTTGATTCCTGGATAGGGAGATTTAAGAAGCTGAATGCCCGGGATGACTTTCTTAGCCTGTTGAGTACTAGAGCAAGTTCTCTGCAAAACTCTTAATGCAAAAAATGCATAGAATTCCATGTAAGCTCTTCTTCACAGACTCAGTATAAAACCAGCCTGGTATTACATTCCTTCATCACAACATGAACTTAAAGGTGAAGTATTTCTGCAGAGAATATTGTGAATACAAACCTGTCTTCCAATGCAGGATGATGAATGCTTTACGCCTTCCAGTGACTCATTTCTACTTCAGTAAAAACTGCCCCCTTCACATTTAATAACAGTTGATTTTCCTCTCATTATAAAAGTGTATGCAGCTCACACAGCTCGTATTTTCCAGCTGATTAACCGTAAATTCATCAAACAGTCTTTGCTGCAGGCTCTCACAGCAGGTCAGTGTATATATTGTTGGAAAAAAGAAGACTATTCAAACATTTTTTATCATTATTATTATGTATTATTTACTGATGACAAAAATCTCAATGAACTGGAGTCCTTTACATTTTGGGACGTTTTTAGTTTAAAAAAACAAAAACAAAGGAAGGATGCTGAATCTCAATATAGCTATAATGGTAAAATACAAAACAAAAGCCTTAGTTGCTTAGAAACAAGTGTCTTCTTGTAACACTCATCCAAACAACATGAGAGACCCATCAGCTTTTAGATTACCAGGCAACCAAATATGACCCTGTGCTCATCCTAGAAGCCGCTTGTTTCTGCCGAAGAATCAAACATTTGCTTTTAAAACATTAAACTCTTGTGCTCCACAGGCCCATCGGCGCCCTCTTTCCCATTCCTCTGATGTCATCAAAGTATGAACAGTAACGTCTTTGTCAAACATCGGAACGAGTCCTGTGTTCGAAAGTTTAGATTCTTCATATTTCAGCTGATAAGTTTGTTTTAAAGTTTACTCAACCCACAAAATGTAATCAGTGAAAGAATCTCAGGCCTGTCAATCACATGTACAGTAACTAAAAGCCTAATAGCAGCGTTCACGCAAAGCCTGCTGTAGCTCGTTAAGTGGTTGAAAGAAAAGATGACATTAATTCCACGCGTATTCATCCATATTCATGTACGCAACAGGAGAGGAAGAATCTGTGACCAGGAGCTATAGTTTCACACTTTTTTTTTACAACAAAGTTGAATACAAAGAGGACACTGAGCACTGACAAAGCTGCTTTTGTTGGCACGAAACCGTCAGACTAGAATGTGGAAAATAAAAACGCATCTGCTGGTGTTTGGTCACCTGAGACTAAAAAGTCTCTAACTCCTACAAGGTTTTACCTAGAAAGCTAAAATTTCACTCAGATGTAGATGAGAAGGCGAAGAAGAGATATGGCGAATGCCTTATGTCTAACATGAGGCATCTTGAAGTTAATGATGTTCACAAATTGGTTATTAAAAAAGTGCTTCAGCTGCTTTTATCCTGACGTGGACTTTAGACATATAAAAACGTGACATTTTCTAAAACTAGAGACTGAAACTGGGGATAGTCAGCATATAAAGTATCAAGTTGTCTCTGTAAGTTGCCCATCTATGAATGAATTGATGGGTGGATGAGTGAGGGAGTGGTTGAGAGATGGAGGGTTTGGGTTACAAAACATACTTTGGTTTATATAGAGGGAGAGTAAGCTATTGCTTCTTTCTGCTCCTTTTTGGACATGTTGAATGCTTTATTTTGAAAGCAATTGTGGTATTATAAACCCTTGAATTGACTATTTTTGTTTCTTTTTTAACTGTTTTCTTTGTCTGAAATGAACTGAAACTGAAGTCTTCCAAATGAGGTGTCACTGATGAATTTGGAAGACTTCAGTTTTACTCTGCGTGAGTTTCTTCGATCCGTCTGCAGACCTCACTGTGGTTTCATGATGTCACAAAGAGGGACACAGAAAAAAAAACACCAAATGATGAAACGGTTCCTCCACAGCCCTGAATGCCCTTGTTGCACCGTCAGCTCTCAAATTAAGCAGCTCGGAGACGGAGGAATCAAATGCGTATCCATTACGTGGCGAATATTCCATCTATCTCCGTCACAACAACACTGTGAGGCAGCATTATGGGAAAATATCAAATTAGCCTGTTTCATTTGGAGGACTGTTTGTGCATGGCGAGCAGCTTTGGGATCAATTGTGCAGCTAGGTAATGAGCGGCAGCGGCCTGCTCTAATATACTCAGTAATGTTCTTTTGATTGCTTTGGCTCATCTCGCTCTGCCGTGCAGAAGGAGGAGGAGGAGGAGGAGGAAGCTCGTCTGCTGAAACTACTCAGCACAGGTTAGAGGAGGTTTAAGAGATGAGGAGCGGTTATAGAAGTCAAGAGGTATAAAAAAAAAAGACCAGAATATGAAAAATCCCCAGGTTCATTGTGCTCCACGAGGGAACTGGTTATTATGTCTGGCGAGTTTCTGAACAAGCCACAGAGGACGACCTTCACATGAAGTGTCAAAGGAAACCCTCTCACTCACAAACAACAAGAGTTACTCCATCTGTCGCTGCACAATATCTCTCTAACAGCAGTGAGCGTTGACTGTGCTCCAGCTCAGCTGCACCTTTCTGCTCTCAAACAACGCTAACAAACCTGTGCAAACATTTTTACCACCACTGCACCACAAACCAGCCGCTGATTATTGCTCCATAGTTGCTCAAAGTGAAACCTCCAGTATCTGCAGCTCTCCCTTTTTTTCTGCAGAATCAGCCGCACAGTTTCTTCAGATGTTGACCATTGACTGTATATAGAATGGACAGCGTGCTTCAGCCTGTCACCGTTCTACATTTTTTAAGCCAAAAAAACCCCGTTTCTCTAGCCGCCATTGTGCAGCCAGAGTTTGCGCAGTAGATAATTTCCAGTGGAGCAGAGTAAAAAAGAGAAATAAAAATATTTTTTTCTTCTTCTTCACAAGGTTTAGTCTCCTTTTGGCTCTTTCCCGAAGTTTCTTATATCCCCGGTAAAAACTACTCATGAACGGCAGCTGTCAACTATCGTAAAACGAAACTTATATCGCGGTTTTTAACGTCCAATAACTAATGAGAAACCAACTTCTCAGGAAAAAAAACACCTGAACACCATGCAGCCAAATGACATCGTCATACCACCTTAGCGTAAAGATGAGAGAAACGTTTCTACCAGGTATCTTAATTTTTTTAAGTTTTCCCGGCTCATATCTGGAATACATGGGGAGGCGGGGCTTATGACCTATACTGCAGCCAGACACCAGGGGGCGGGGCATCTGCTGGAGGCTTCAGTTTGAGCCGAACGTCGTTGCGTCCACTCATTATACAGTCTATGATGTTGACAGATCGATGTTTCAGTTTTGTGTGTTGTTTGCAGACAGGCTGCTCTCACCTCTCCACGTGGTCCAGGTTCCCTGATACTCCCAGTCCACCGATGGTGTACAGTTTCCCATCGTACACCAGGCTGTTGTGTTTGCAGCGAGGCACCGTCATCCTGGACACCAGGTTCCAGTTATCCAGCAGAGACATGTAGCACCAAACATCCGCCACCATCACACCGCCCTCTGTGCCGCCTGGAAAAAAATTAAACATCATCTCAGTGTGACTGTCATAAAGATTATCTGATGTAGGAAGTATAGTATACAATCTTTATTCTGGGGGGAAACTCAGATTGTTCAAAGTGGGAGATTTTGCTGGAAATGTTCTTCCTCTCAATGAGGAGTCAAATGCTTTGACCTGAGTGTAGCCATGACTGACCATCGTTATGAACCGTGATGAAAATAATAATGACATACTTAAGTGTAGACAACCTCTTTTTACAATTTCTGCAACTCGTGATTCCAAAAAAGCTGTAACGAGAGTAGAATGTTGAACCGATATTTCGGTTATTAGGCATATATCTAGAGATGAGACTTTTTCAGGATGGCTCAGAAAGTCCTCACAGTCCCTTTAAAGCAGTGATTCTTGTCGTATGTTACCCTTTTTTATTCAGTGTATCATATCATATTACATTAAACAACACTGTAAGTGGATGAATGGTAATAAAATGATTTATATCCTTGAATCCATCTCTTGTGTTTCTCTCCTTCAGCAGTTTCTCTCTGAGTTGGAGTCCCCACTCTCAGATTTACTTTATTCAGAAGCAAAAAATAACAAACTGTGAGACTTGGTCGTCTTTCAACAGAAGCAAAGTTGTTTACTGCTGTTCTGTAAGTGAATCAGGGAACCATCAGCACCATATTTGTTTTGGCGCCCTGTTAGTGGTGTAGTTTGACATGTAACACACCAGCAGAGACTCAGTGACCGTGATCTGAGACTGAGGAAGGTTACAGAGCTGAGCTGGCGAGAACACCTCTGATTTCTCCTCTGGCTGTCTGAGTCTCAGCGGACACATGCAGACCTGTTCCAACACCCAAACACAAATTTACATTTATATGAAAAGAGAGAGAGAGGAGAGGAACACGCAGGACAAATCCTGCTGCATTTCTACGCTGAGATGTGGAGGTCTGAGCGGGAATCTGGCACAAATGGAGCATGGAGGGAGAAATTCAGTCTGTCTCTGGAGAAACAACTTAAAGGAGACTCACAGAGGGAGTCACAGAGTGTCACTGTGGAGCCAAATAAACTCACACACTCTGCAGAAAAGTCATTTTTTTAAAGAAGTCTTTGAAAATCTGCAGAGCTGAGCATCAACATTTTCCCAGATTAAAGATGTGAAACCTCTGAACGTGTCGCTCCTTTAAACTCTTTCTCTTCAGTTTGACGTTTACTGTCCTTCTGCTCTGAGTCACTAAAGACTGAGAGAGAAAAGCTGTAATTGTCCTGCAGAACCAGGGTGACATAACGTCCTTTTTTTCCCGGACATGTCCTCCATTCTGGTGCTAAAACTACGTCTTGGGGGATTTTATTAAATTCCCCAAAATGCCGAGGTTTACTCAGACTGCTTGGGCTGTGCTCTCAGACATGAAAAGCTGAGGTAAAACAAACAGATGAACTAAAGAAATATGGTAACAACCCTTTTAAATCCGTGGTCGTGGCCAGCGTTGTAATTTTTTTCATCCACTTAAAATCAAATTTCGGGATAAAAGTCAAAATTGTGAGATAAAAGTCATATTCTGCAATAAAAAGTCAAACTTTTGAGCTAAAACATCAAAGTTGGGAGATAAAGAGTTTAAATTTTGAGGGGGGGGAAGCCAAAACTGACATAACTTTGTGAAAAAAAAGTCAAAATTTTGAGATGAATAGTCAAGTTTGAGATTAAAAATCCAAATTATAACAAAAGTGGTCAAGAATCTGAGATATAAAGTCAAAATTAAGAGAAAAAAGGTCAAATTTTGAGATGAATAGTCACAGTCATCTCATCAAAATCAAGATTTTGGATGCTCAAGTCAAAATATTGAGATATCAAGGTGCAAGTTCTGATGAAAAGTCAAAAATCTGAATAAAAAGATTAAATTATGAGAGAAATAGTCAAATTTTGGGCTCAAAAGTCCAATGAAAACATGAGTTCAAAAGTCAAAATCAACAGAAAAACCATCAAATTTTGGGATTAAAGTCTGAATTTGAGACAAAAAGTGAGAAAAACAGGGAGAAAGTAAAAATTTTGAGATTATAAAGTCAAAACCTTGAGATATCACAGATTAAGTTCTGAGAGAAGTCATAGTTTTGATATGCAAAAGCTTAATTACAAGTTTAAACTCATTTAAACTCTCATGTCTAAGAGAGAAGTTAAAATCTGGAGATGAAAAATTTTTCAGTCAAAGGCATTTTTTGAGCTTATTATGTCGAGAATATTTAAACTTTAAAGTTTAAGTTCTGAGGATAGTTAAAAACTTTGAAATAAAAAGACTAAATAATGAATTCAAATCCAAAGTTTTGTGATAAAAAGTCAAATTTCAAGATAAAAAGCAAAAATCATGATACAACAAGTTCATATTTTAAGATTATGTGGTCAAAAGTTTGATTTCCTATAACAAAATTGTGAACTTAAATGTGCAAAAAAAATTCTCAACAAAGTCAGTTTTTCAATTTCTGTATTTTTAACTGGGAGTAATGTTCCTAAATTCATTATTTATGTTTACATCAAAGAGCAGTTTTACTTCAAACAGAAAAGTTTGAATAAATGTGTGGTGTACAAAGCTACTATGTCATTTTCAAGTATCTTTGTGTATATTCTCTCCCAGAGCCCGGGTAGTGTGTCTTTTGTTTCCTCTTTTTCAGGTGTTTTTTTTTCAGAACATGGTCACCCTTTGTAGCGGTTGATCTCACCTGACAGGTAGATGTTGTCTCCGGCTGAGATGACGCTGAAGAAGTCTCGGTCGTAGAAGGGCAGACTGGCCAGCGGGTACCACTTACTGTTCTGGGGGTTGAAACAGGTGACGGCTGTCAGGGAGCGCTGGTTCATCCCGATGGTCTGACGCCCTCCGACCAGAACGATCACCTCTGCTACACCTGGAAAAGAAAAGATCAGAGAGAGAGAGAGAGAGAGAGAGAGAGAGAGAGAGAGAGAGGCGACTTTAGAGAAAGTCTCCACTAATAAAAGAGAGACAAGGCTGAATCAGATGTTTGAGAGTGGTTTTGTAGTTTTTCTGGCACAAAATGAACATCATTCATTCTAAATAAAAGCAAAATTAAAAAAGAACTTTCTGAACCTTTTCAATTTTCAAACAAAAACCTCCACAGGCGTCGAAAGCTTCAACGCAGCCGCCAGTTAAGAGCCTTCTGTTCGGCATTCAGACCAGCTTTTCTTTCTTTGAGTCAATAAGCTTCTTAGTTAAAGGAAAAACAAATTACAAAACAGAAACGTTTCCCCGTATGCAGAGGAAACGACTGAGTGAAAAAAAGAAACAGTGACTCAATTGTGAAGACTGATGATGCTGTCATTTCTGTGGACGGTGTTCAGTTTTCTTTTCCTCTCCTCCAGCAAACAAAACACCATCCAAGAAATTACTTTTCCACAATCTCACTAAATCGATGACAGGAAATAAGTGTTTGTTTACTTTGGAGACAAGTCTCAAATTTACCTTTAACACTGTTGGATCTTCAAAAGGTTCAAAGCAGAGTTTCAAAATAAAACTACTTATGCCCATATTATTCTCAGCGTTGTAAGACATATTATGTTATTTGTCAAGTTTTTCTGAATCATGTTATGTTTGTATTTTTTCCATTTTGTACTTTGTTTTGAAGAACACAACATTTTTATGACTGGAAACAATTGCTGCCAGTAGTTACTCAGCTTGTCACTAATGCAAATGTCACCCAATAATAATAATAAAAATAAGAGAGAGAGAGAGAGATAAACCTTTATTAGTCCCACAGGGGGAAATTTCAGCTTTACAGCAGCAGCAGGATACAAAAGAAACGTAGATAGATTTACAATGAAACTATAGGTAATTAGAATAAAATAGACAATAAACATAAATACAATTCAATGAAAATTAATGAAAGAGCATGAGCCTTTCAGTAGTATTTACAAAATTAACATATGTAAGAGATCTGAAACAGTATTTATTTACAATATTTATAGTATTTTTATAATAATATAGTAATACTCCAATATACTGAGTCCTTACCTCTCTTTAAAACCAGACTCAAAACCCATTTGTTCAAGCTCAGCTTCTCCCTGTAACCCTCTGATCTTAAAGTGAACCCCGACTGTAAGGACTAACAGGCATGAATCTGCTTAAATGTTTGTCTCATACTAGAATTTGTTGTTAAAGACATAACGAATTGGTTTTTTTTTTTTTTAAAATACAGTTTAAAACACAGTTTCTATCCTTGACGCAGCCATTGTTTTACTGCCACAATGCATTCTGGGTTGATGACGTAGATTGGTTGCTTGGTGCCGAGCATCTGGATTTGGCCGTTTCCTCACTACTAGTCGCCGTAAGTCACTAGGTTTGAGGAGGGAAAAAAACATAATAATGCCACATGTGGCTGCTTTTGGGTGCACTTTTCAGTCCAAAGGAAACAAGGAGACTGATGTTAGTCTGCACAGCTTCCCAAAAGACAAGAAAAGAAGGAAGTTGTGGGAAATGGCTTGTGGGCGTAAACAACTTCCCATGGAGCTGCGTCTATGTTCTGGCCACTTCTCCCCAGAAGCATTTGCTGCATTTAGCCGGCCCATGCTGATGAAAGAGCTGACAGGTGTGGGTCATTATAAACGGAGACTAAAGCCAAATGCTGTGCCGACTATTTTCCAACACAAACCCACAAAACTTCCTCTGGAAACCACTGAAGTCCGCTCCAGGACTTATATGATCCTGTATGAGATCCAGCCCGGTGCAACCATATGACATCACTACCCAGACGTACTGAGGTGAGCTGATCATCTAGAGTCTAAAAACTTTTTCTCTGATTGCAGAAAAAGTGCAATAACTGCACATTTTGGTAGAAGTTAGTCAGTAGATTCAACAGCACAAGAATGAAACAATAGATTGTTGTTGTTGTTTTTCGGTTTGTGCACGACACATTAGAGGTTTAATGACGTCAGCATTTTCAGTGAAAGTTTGGCGTTTAACACATAAACTAATGTTACTTGAGAGACCGTCATTATAAAGTGTTACCAAAACACCTTCATCACTTCTTCCTGTTTTTCTCTCTCTTCTCTACCCTCACACACACACACACACACACACACACACACACACACACACACACACACACACACACACACACACACACACACACACACACACACACACATGAAGCTGCTGGATAAAGACACCGATGATCCAAAACAAACAAACAGGTCGCGTGTCTCAGGTCCTCGGTTTTCAGCAGCAGAGCAAATACCACGATGAGCTGTCGTACAGAAATGAACCGAGTGTTTGTAAGCAGAGAGAGAGAGAGAGAGAGAGAGAGAGGGGAAGCGGAGAAAGCTAATCTTTATACTCTCGATAGAGGCTTATAACTGGTTACTGTTCTGTTCCCACTGTGTCCTGAAAAACAAACTGATAAGCCGCTGTAATTTTCGACTTTGAGTGGAAACACTATTCCCTCTAGTTTTCTTGAGCTATGATTTCTCTTTAAAGCTGGTAAGACAGACGGATTGTTTTTTTTCAGAGGGAGGGTAAAAGGTAAAAAGAAGGGAATAGAAAAACTACAATAGGTTTTGATGAAGCTGAACAAACACATGAAGCAGTAAAGGACGCACAGCTCAGACTGAGTGTTCAGCTTCAGTTTGAAAAGCTTTTTCTTCATCGTTTTTATTCATGTCTTCCTCTGCATCAGGGTAAATAAAAGAGGAGAAATGATGAGAGTGAAGGTTTGGTGCTTTCATGACATAACGTGGAGGCCGGTAGAAGTCTTGCCAGCGCTGCTCTTTCTGGAAGAGAGTTAAAGGTCTGTTTGAGTTTGGAAAGATGCTACAAGGATTAAAGAGGAGTCCGTTCTCATCCTGCGCCTGTTGTTACAGCTTCATGGCTTCACGCCCAGGACTGTGAGCCTGAAACAGCCTTTAAGACCTCCCGCACAGCTTGAACGCTGCGATAATAAATAAAGGCGAAGTTTTATAGGACAGTCACAGATACAGTAGCTTCCCTTTGAGAGAGAGAAAAAAGAAAAAAGTTCTTTGTCTTCTCTCCTCTGAGCCTCAAACCAAACTTTCACACACACACACATTAATTATATTGACTTTGTTCTTCTGTGGCTCCTCTTCATGATTAGTTTGCTTCTATTTCTGGACGTGTTTGCACTCGATTCTCTTCATCACTCCACTTCTTTAACTTCAATTTGCATTTTTAAAGTTTGTTTTCTATGCCTTTAAGGATTAACTTTTTAATCTCTTTTCTTCTCTTCCTCTTTTATCCCATTAGCTGTTTCACTTTGTTGATACTGACTGCCTCAATTAACTTTTTAAATTTCTGTTTGTCAGAGCCAATTCAGGGTTTCTTCTCTGGATGTTTACATTAATCAGTGTTTGGCTGTTTGAAGCTTTGCTGTATTATTACATTCACTCTTCTCAAAGTGAAATAACTAATTAATTTGAGCGTTATTGTTTGATATTATTTCTTCAATTAAGCCTCATGATATCAATATGTAAAAACAGTCATTTCATTTTACTTTTCTGAATAAAACTGCATCAAATTCTGTCCAACACCAATTTCCAACAAAGTCAATTACAAATGCTGCTTTTTTCTAAACACAACGTCCAGGTTTCGGGTGATAACTTTTATTTATTTCTTTTTTTTTTATATCTGGGGTGCCAGTATGGATAAATCCCAGCAAGTTACATATCTTTTATCAATCGCCTCTTGCAACCAACACAGAGGATGTGTCTGGAAAAAATGCCACCATACGATAATTCATGGGAATTTTGATAAAACTCTTAAAAAGAGAGACCGAAATGATACAAAATAAACCATGAAGACAAGTTACAATTTGCCAGGACTTTCAGGTTCAATTTTATTTTCCAGTTTATTAAATAAAGAATGAACAAAGAGTTCAGCTTTTTCTCCTAATTCATTTTTTTTCTTCAAAAGTCAAAAGACAAAATTTCTTTCTTCTTTTTTTCTCAGTTCATGAAGTTTTCTTCGTGAATCAAAAAACAAACATAAAAACAAAAAAAAGCAAAAAAAAAAAATCAGAACTCCAAATTAAAGTCAATTTTTGATATAAAAAGTCAAACATTTTCAGATAAAAAAATCAGAAATTTCGAGGGCACAAAAGGCACAAAAGTCAAAAGTAAAAAAAAAAAAAAGGAAAAAAAAAAGCCTGGGCTCTCTCCAGAAATTTCCCCCCTTTATATTACCTCAAAAATCTGAGATAAAAAGTAGAAATTTGATGAAAAAGTCAAAAAAGTAAAAAAAAAATATATAATAACTTGGCTTTGTGGAGATATTTTTTTTACATCAAGAAAATTTTTGGGATGAAAAGTAGAAATTTTGAGGGAAAAAGTAAAAAAAATGAAAATTTAGCTTCGCCAAGAATTTCTTTTGGCGCATATTAAGTCAAAATTTGGAGACAAAAAAGCTGATTCTTATTTCGAAGTTTAGGCTTGACGTCCATCTTTTTAGTCTGAAAAACTAAACTGAACTCGGATTAAAGTCTGCGACAACACTGCTCAACACCAATGCTCAATTTTTGTGATTCTTAACTCCACCTCCCCTGGTGGCCGGCAAAGGTATTGCAAGTGGGCAGCATCGTAAAATAATACAGAACATATATTTTTTAATGTTTGACTCAGCTACGTTTTAAAAGATGATAAAAATGTTCAAATATTCATTAAAGTGTGCTTCAAAATCTTTACAGTATTGACTTTAAATTGCGCTCTGAGTTGGAAAAGGTCTGAAACCATGACTCAACATTGAGCAGGAAGAAGGTGACCACACATCATCATCCAGGTGATGAAGATAAAGACAAACAGAGAAACACTGCTCCTCCTCCTCCTCTTCTTCTTTTTCTTGCTCTGATCTCGTGCGTCTCCTGGTTTTTCCTCCGACCCTTCTTCCCTCTCTCCTCACCTTTCTTACCCTGCGGCTACACATCCTCCTTCCTCAGCCAAGTTCACTTCTTCCTTCCTTCTCTCTACAAGTCAAAATCCCATGAGCCTCTGCTATTTTTTCATTACACCCTCCTGCTCCTCCTGCTTCACAGCGTGCAGCTTTTTTAGGCTCTGCACTCTTCATCTGCCTGTTGTGACCTTTCTTTAACCAGCTTTACTTCCTGACAGGAACAGTCCAGAGGACACTGCGCTTGGATGAAGCTGCACAGAGAAAAACTCGACAGCTGGTAGTTACTGCAGGAGGATAAATATAACACTGTTAGTCTCTCTCTCCACAACTTCTTCTCCCAGAGCTGCATGTATTTGCTTGTTGTTTATTTGTAAAGCAAAATCCAGCTAAAAAAATCTTTACTTCATTACAGCCCGAAACCAATACTATGATGAAACTATGAATGTTTTTGGTGAAACTACCTAGAGTCAAACTAGGGCTGGGAAATAAATCACAAATTAGATTAGATAACAATATGTCCTGTTGCAATAGTCTAATTGCAGACAATGTAGTTCTCTTACAACCTGAAATGTGTCAAAATATCAGATATAGTTTTTCAAAACTCAACTCTGCTCAACCAAAGAGACAAACTGTTAAAAACTACCTTTACATAAGAAACAACTAAGTGGTAAAAAGAGGCAAAAACAGCAAATAGTAGCAATAAAACCTAGTTTGAGGTAGTAAATATTGCCAAAAAGCAACAAAAATTGGGATTTAGATTGGGCTAAAACCTGGATATACTCAAAAAGTAGCAAAAAGTGGTCCAGGATTCAGATAAAACGAACAAAGTTTGAGATAAAAAAGAGAAAATAATTAGATAAAACATAAAAAAATTGAGCCAGAAAATAAAAAGAAAGAGGGAAAAAATTAAATTAATGTGAGAAAGCAAAAATTTTCTCAGAATTTCAACCTTGTAAGCACATGGTTCCCCATTTTTTTCTCATAGTTTTGACTTAATTATCTCAAAATTTTGACTTTTTTTATCACAAAATTTCTACTTTAATCTTAAAATTGAAACTCTTTCGTAAATAGTTTTAAACCATTTTTTTTTCAAAATTTTCCCCTCTTTATTTCAGAGATACAAAGAGAAAATAGTTGGATAAAATTTCAAAATTTTGAGCTAGAAATCAAAAAGAATGAGGGAAAAAAAATCAAATTTATGTTGAAAGGTAAAATTTCTTCTTTTATCTCATAGTTTTAACCTCTTTACCCTGAAGTTTCCAATTTTTTCCATAGTTTTGACTTAATTATCTAAAAATTATGACTTTTTTACCATAGAGTTCCCAATTTCTATTTTTTTCTGTCACTTTCTTATCACAAAATTTCTACTTTAATCTCAAAATTTAAACTTTTTCGCTTATAATTTTCATCATATTATTTCAAAATTTCCACTTTTTATTTCAAAGATTTGGCTTTTTCATTTTGAAATCTCAAAATTTCAACCTTTTCCCTCAAAAGTTTGACTTGTTGCATAATTTGGACCTCTTTCTCAAATTGTTTTTTATTTCTCTCACAAATTTTGACTTCATCTGGGCCAAAATAAATTCTCAACAGAGCTTCTTTTTATTTTTAAACTGGTGTAAAGAGGCATCCTTAGCATTTTTTGCTTTTGAGCTGGAGAGAAAGATCAAAACATCCGAGCTGGTGACAAAAAAATCAGGTGAGTGTCAGAACGATCGGCTGGAGACAGAAGGTGAAACAGTTTAACGAGAAACCGTCAGATAATCATTTAAGCTTCATCTCGATCTTCTTTCTTCTTTCTAAAGAGTTTACATCTGGCAGAAAACTTAACGAGGAAATAAAAATCACGAGTATAGATTTTGGACTTCAAACCGTGGATGTTTGCCAAGCTTCGTTTCTGCTGATCAAATAAAACCAACTCTCTTTAGAAACCTGTGTGTTATTTGGTGTGTTTTCTATTGTCATGGAAACACTGATAACTTTTAACTCTTCCCTCCAAACAGAATGTGGAGCCGCGTAAATCCTGCTGAAAGATATTCTGTTCTGTAAACGCAGTAATCGTGTAACAAGGAAGGATCAGAGATAAGAAGCTGGAGCAGAAACTCTGGAGTGAACCTGCTGCATTCTTAAACTCTTATCTGCTTTAGCGCCGAGTGTGTGTGTGTGTGTGTGTGTGTGTGTGTGTGAAAACGCTGAGCTGAGTCGGACCCCTGTTTCTCCTCCTCATTACAGCTCATTTGTCTGAGTGCTATTCCACTCGGCTGGGTTGAGTTAACACTTTGCTCCGTTGCTCTCCACGCTCCTCTGAGTCGAGCGCCGCGTCACATGTGGAGAGAGGAAACGAGAACACACACACACACAGACACACACACACACACAGTTTGTATCCTAAAAAGTTAGAGCCAAAAAACAGTCCATTAGTAAATCAGAGAGCGTCTCATGAGTTTGTTTGTGTGTAAACTCTCGGCACCAGCGGCTTTTTAATCTCCCTGATCCCCCACAAAGTCTCACGACATCTAATCAGATTCACATCCACAATCTACTTTAACAATTAGCAGCTCATGGATACACAAACACAACACGAACACACTGATTCACTGAGGAGCGGAGTTATTGCTCTGACCATGACACTTTTTTCTCCAAATGAGGAAAAAGATCAGAGAAAGTATACGGGAGAAATTAATGATCTGACACTCTGCCTTTCACTGCTTTAACAAACTTTAATATTGTATTACATCACAGGTGTGTACTGTAGTGTGTGGTGTCGTTTTTTGTTTCCTATATCAGAGCAATAGTTGTACAAAAACGTGGTAATTTCCTGTATTTTAATGCAAATAGTTGCATTAAACTGTGTTGCCCTTTAAATTTAAACATTGTCCTGTAAAGTCGGTTACTCGTCAGCAGCTTCACAGTCTTAGAGCATTTCATCCTCAATGTCAATCTGACAAAGCTGCAAGTCTTTGTTTTCAACAGGGTTCCAGCTGCAAGACAAAAGTGACCCCATTGTTTTCTGTTGAGTTTTCATCCCAGGATAGCTTGTGATAGACATCAAGTGCTCCCTGCTTGACTGACCAATAGCGCACAGTGTTTTTGTGTAACAGCTCTATTAGAGGGTCATTTGTTGGCTAACAGCTCTGACAATCACTCTAACACTTTACCAGTCACTTCAAGAAGCCACCTGTAGCCATTTAGCTCCCTGGCGAGACCTTTCTATTGCCATGCATTTTCATTCACACTCATATGCACAATCGGAGAGATGCAACCACTGACTGTATATAGAATGGACAGCGTGCTTCCGCCTGTCACCGTTCTATGTTTTTGAAGCCAAAAAAACCCGTTTCTCTAGCCGCCATTGTGCAGCCAGAGTCTGCGCAGTAGAGAATTTCCGGTGGAGCCAAGTAAAAAAGAGAAATAAAAATATTTATTTCTTCTTCTTCAGAAGGTTTAGTCTCCTTTTGGCTCTTTCCCGAAGTTTCTTATATCCCCGATAAAAACTACTCATGAAGCTGTCAACTATCGTAAAACAAAACTTATATTGCGGTTTTTAACATCCAATAACTAATGAGAAACTAACCTCTCAGGAAAAAAAACACCTGAACACCATGCAGCCAGATGACATCATCATACTACCTTAGTGTAAAGATGAGAGAAACATTTCTACGAGGTATCGTAATTTTTTTAAGTTTTCCCGGCTCATATCTGGAATACATGGGGAGGCGGGGCTTATGACCTATACTGCAGCCAGACACCAGGGGGCGGGGCTTATGACCTATACTGCAACCAGACACCAGGGGGCGGGGCTTATGACCTATACTGCAACCAGACACC
This sequence comes from Thalassoma bifasciatum, assembly GCA_008086565.1. Lineage (NCBI taxonomy): Eukaryota > Metazoa > Chordata > Actinopteri > Labriformes > Labridae > Thalassoma > Thalassoma bifasciatum. The sequence goes on from RPOG01001962.1 coordinate 100,593, forward strand.
AGGGGGCGGGGCATCTGCTGGAAGCTTCAGTTTGAGTCGAACGTCGTTACGTCCACTCATTATACAGTCTATGGTTTCAGCTGCATTTATCCTGATGTGAACTTCAGCCACATATTAAAAACGTAATATTTTATTGTATTGACTCATTTATGGTTGTGACCAAAAAGTTCAGTTTCGGTCTCATCACTCCACATGATTTTGTTCCAGAAGTTTTATGGCTTATCTCTGTGCTGTTTGGCGTATTGTGAGTGGGATACTTTGTGGCATCTACGTAAAAATGGCTTTCTTTATTGTGACTCAACAAAACATCCCATTTTTCCTCAAGTGCCTCCTTCACGTGTCATTTGGAAAACATTTGTGGTGAAGGAGCCTTAGCTGAGTATCGAGTGCATTAATGAGCTCATTTATTAAAAAGTGGACATTTCTGTATCTTAAATATCAAACACGCTGCATTTCTGATTTGGCTCAGTTAAAAGCCATTATCATCACAACTAAGAAAAATAAAATGTTTGAGTTACCAAGTCACAAATATGGTCGTTTTGATCAAGAAACAGTTAATTATAGATGTGAAATTTTAATCTCATTGAAATTCCCCTGGTGTTTGTTTCCTGGTAAATAAACTGGCTGGACAACAATCTTTGCTGGTAAACTCATCTTTCCATAAAGTGTCATTTATGAAGCAATTATCTTTAACCGACGAAGCAGAAAATAACTTGTGCTGAACGTTGAGCTGTTGAGGCTCCTAACACCACGAACACACTATAATTAGTCAGCTTGATGACCTGAGGGAAAATAAAAAAATAATGGCAAAAGGCAATTAACAGGTTCCTTTTAACTGTAATTTGGGATTCTGTGTTTTCTTTTATTTACAGCATAAACAAACACAGGCTTCAGTGGTTTGACTTTGAATCGTTTGCTGGTGACTCAGAGAAAGGACGAAGCTGTGACGAGCTGGTGTGAGGAAAAATAAAATAAAGCAAAAAAAATCAAATAGCGATTATTTTTCCCGATATTGCAATTGTGATTTAATGGACCTAAATTAAAGGTTTCCCATCTTATGTGTTGTTTATATCAATTTCTACATTGAAGGGGATGATATGCTTGATGATATATCAAATACATGCTTGTGAAAAATCAGACTTTGGTTAAAAAAAAAAACTCAAAATAAACCTGGTTTGCATGAACAAATACATCTAAAAAAATCAAAATATCATGAAAAAGTTAGTTTTTTTTGGTCACTCATTCTGAGAAGTGAAACCCAGGTATCAAATAGACTTTTGATACATAGAGTTAATAATTTCAAGCCTTACTTTCTTGAAATGTTGATGGTTATGAGTTCTGCAATATTCTCATTTTATGAAACACTGAATTTTAGGTTTTCATTATCTATAAGATCAAGTTTGCCAAATTTTCTCCCATTTTCATCCATTTTTTCCTGCTTTTTGTCCATTTTTGCCACCTTGATCTTAGTTTTATTGTAATCTATTGCTGTTTTTGGCATTTTTCACCACTTACATTTTTCTCTTGCAAAGTTAGTTTTCAAAAATTTGTCACTTTGGTTCAGCAGAGTTGAGCAACTTGGCTGTAGAGCATAAAAACATGTGCAAAAAAATGTTTTATGTGGTATTCTGACCCATTTCAGGTTGAAGAAATATCACACTACTTGCGATTAGAAAATTACAACAGGCAATATTGAGATTTGATCTCATCAGCCCTAAAAAAATACTCCAGGATGACGTTATGGTTGGATTCGTTGATCTTTTCATGGACACAGTGATCTTACTCTTCTTTGACATTTGTTTGTTTTATTGTGGAATACAAAAGGAGCACAAACGTTTAGATATACGATCTGTGTGAGGCTTGTTCTTGTAAGTATTTCCAGCAGTTGTGTTGAGAATATTATGAAGCTTTAAATCACTGCTGTACAGTTATCGGCTAAAATCAATATGATTCAGTGCAGACCTGACCTCAGTGTCAGTGTGGCACAGAGAAATATGGATAACAAATAGTGGATATGTGTGTGTGAGAGTGTGTGTGTGGGTGCACAGATACTGGTAATGTAATTTACCCAGGTGGATGGAAGATCGCTCCACTCCATCGTGTTTCAAGGTCACTCAGGTCAGAGATGATGCACGCTGCTTTATCCCAGTGTGAGTCTGTGTTTGTGTGTGTGTGTGTGTGCGTACCAGCAGATAGCCTGGGTCGAGTCCTGGGCGTCTGCATCTCCTGCCGTGCGTGGGGCAGCATGTGATAGCGTTTGGCCTCGTTGACCAGATCCCGACAGGCCTCCGACGATTTGATCAGCTCCTCGTTATCGACCACGTTGAGCAGGTAAGACGGGTGGATGAAGGGAAGACGCACCACGGCCAACAGCTCCGACAAACCCTGAAACCACAGAGAGGAAGACGGGAGCATTAATCAAGTTATTGATTTCACCCTTTAACTACCCCAGCAAGAAAAAAAAAAGAGGAATAGAAACATTTTTTTTGGCATTTCTTATTAGAATGGATGAAAAATTTTTGCACAGTTCTGCATAATGGCTGGAGAAAGGTTTAAGCTTTGGCCAAAAAATGTTTGAATTACATGAGGATTCAACATAAGCAAAGGTTTAGTTTTTCCTCTGAAGGATAATTGTGTTTTGGGAAATAGAGTTTCATGAGGTGCATGCGCAACCAGAGGATCAGAAACAAATTTTAACAAATTCTTACTCCCCCAAAACATCTAAGGCCCGGGTCTACTGAGATCCCAAAGCGCTAAATTGCATGTGAAAACTACAAAATTGCGAATAACACACAATAACAGGTACAAAAGTGGTGCAGACAACCCTATTTAAATGAGGATTTTGTATGTGCTACTGTCTCCATAGAGAGTTTGAGAGAGCAGAATGACTATAAATGAAAAATGAAGCTTGAAGTCATGGAGTTTGAGGTTAAGGTTGAGGAAATAATCAACAATGTGCATCGCATTGTCATATTGTTTTGGTTTAATTACAAAAAAAGGTGTGTTTTGTGTCATTTCCTCTGTCTGGAGCGAGTGGGAGCTACTTGTTCATCCTTTGTAACATAGCATTCAACACTAAGGACGGCACACCAGGAAAAATATTCTGGGAGACCTCGGAACTAACTGTGCTGGTGTGCTGGAATGATCCAAACAAGAAAATGCAGTGAGTTTTTCTATAAGATATACGGCATGGCTCCTTTAGCTCATCCAACAGCTTAACTGTAAAATAATGAAATAAATAGGTAAGCAAACAAGAAGAAAAAGAGTACATATGTACGCAAATGAGTAAATAAACAAAAGGTCACATTTATGTGCACATTTCTCATTCTAGTAGATGTTTGACCGCTGCAGCCGCAGTGGTCCAAGTTTGGATTGTTTTCTGACCCGACTCATGCAATTTTGCAACAGACAGTTCCATATACAGTATACTCAAATATGATTGCAGCCATTGTGTGATTGTAAGTGTGTGAGGGGGCTTCCAGCGCAGGGCTAGCATTTTTCATTTTCTGCAAATAAATGCTGTAAATGACAATGTTTGGGATTTGAGCGTAATGTTGTCAGTAGTTTCATTTTACTCAAAACAAGTACTCGGTTAGTACATCGGCTTTGTGCACTATCACATTTGCATGAGTTTTTATGCATATAAGGGTCAATGACGTGATGTCCCTTTTTTTTGTGTCCGAGTGCAATATTTCCTTCCATCATGAATTGAGTATTTCATCACATGTATTTCTTTATTCTATGAAACCTGTGTTATTTGAACACATCTTTAAACTATTAAAATATAACATGTTTTTTTGTGTTTTGGTTCCTCAAACCCCCAAAATGTCAGGTGGTGCAACCGTCCTGACAAGTATCCACAGTAATTAAACTCTAAAAATTGAATGTCAGTTATTGTAAATTGAAATTAAAAATACAGTGGCATTATTTTATGCTTGAACCTTTTTAAATTAAACATTCTTTGCAAATAAAAAGAATTTTAAAGCTGTTGAGAAATGTAAAAAACTTTTGTCCCGTAATTTTCACCTTGTCAAATGTCAGGGTGGTGCAACCGTAACATTAGACTTTTATTTTAAAGTGAAGAGAATAAAACAGGAAACAGGAAACTGCATCAGCCAGAGGAGCCCAAATGACATTTGTGACCAAGTGGAAAAGTTTGTAGATTTCTCTGAAATACTGATAAAAAAGGTTTTTTCACTTCATTGGTGACTGGAACAATTTCCATGTCAGGTGGTACAACCAATGTAATAATGTGAAATGTTATTTTAACATCAAATTATTTATCTTATTCACAAATAAAAGAAATGAAACACACAAAATGAAAATGTATGAGTCACTACAGACACTTGAGAGATACTTGCCAATAATTTCACACAGAAAAAATAACAGGAACATATAAATATATTTTCATATATTTGGTTGCNAAAAAAACAACCTTAAAAAAACTCTGAACTGCTCCTTTAAAGGCTCCTCCTGGGGTGAGTATGTTCACATAATTGCGGCACAATTACCCGCAGCGAAAATGTAGCTGTGTGTCCCATTTTCATGTGCATACACAGGGATACAGATAAATATACACACACAGTAAATCACTGTGACATGACAGTGGCATGGTCTGAGGTTGCCATAGCAACCCAGTTTCTCGTTTTCCCCTGACAAGTGTTTTTTTTGCTCAGGGAAAACACTACAACGGTAGATTTTTCAAAGTTCAGAGAGGAAGGAGAACAGAGGCGGAGGACAGAAAATAAAAGAGGATTTCAGAGAAAAAAGAGGCCGAGAGCCAAAGTTAACTGAAGTGAAAACAACTAAATTGAGAGGATTGTGCTCCAGTCTGGGATATATTCTTGTTGTATTTCTCCTTCGTAAGCATTTGAGGCAGACTCCACCTTGCAGACCAAACTGCTTGATCATAGTTTAATACAAAAACTGGAGAAAACCACAAGCACCGCTGCAGGAAGGTCAAATCATAGCAGGTGACACAGCACAGAGATGTATTTTTTATGAAAGAGTCTCTGGCAGGAGAAACTTTTGCAAATTAAAGTGTTTCTGGTGGGAGATTTGCTACATCAAGTTCACATTTATCTCCTAAAATCCCACCTAATTGTGGCCTATGTACCACTATGTTTCAAAGTTTATAACTGAAGAACCACAAGGTCAAAATTCATCAGTGACATAGAATTTAAAAACGTAAAATCTCTAGTTTTGGTTAATGCCGTGTTTTAATATGTGGCTTGAGTTCACATCAGGCTAAATGCAACTAACAAGTATTTTTTCCATTTATTTATATTTTAGTATTTATTTCTTTGCAACCACTTTAGGAAATCATAACTTTAAGATGCTTCATGTCAGACATGAAACATCCACCACATCACTTCTACACCTTGTCATCTGCATCTGGGTGAAATTTGAGCTTTTTAGGTAAAAGAAATTGTAGGAGTTGGAGAGTCTTAAGTCTCAGGTGACCATGCTATTCATTGTCCATGCTCTCGTATAAAGACTCTGTGAAAACAAAATCAGCTTCGTCAGTGCTCAGTGTCCTCTTTTTAGTCAACTTTGCTCTCTTTGTGAAAAGTTTTGCCAAAAATCATGAAATTGTAGTTACCAGACACAGATTGTGTTGAGCTCATGAATGTGAGTGAAGAGGCACGGCAATTAATAGGTCTCGCCAATGATCTAATTGGCTGCAGTTGGCCTCGTGTGAAAGGTAAGGTGATTGGCTACATGTTTGAGTGAGTGACCTTAAGAAAAACAAAGACTTGCAGCTTTGTCAGATTGACATTGAGGAGGAAATGCTCTAAGACTGTGAAGCTGCTGTTATTGATGAGAACGGACACGACAGACAGACAAACAACGGACTTTACAGGAGAAATTTCACCACTTGGAATAATTTGATGAAACAACACTTTTGATATGTTTGAACTCTGGATTCCTCTGGTGGAAAGGAGAGTGAATATTCAGGGTACGGGCGTCAGGATGTGACGTAATGACCCCAAACAGGTAGGACGTCCACGTTGTTGTGAGTGATTCTTTCACTAATTACCAAAACAACGACTTCTTTTGACACTTTGTTTGAATCTTTGAGTTAAAATCTCTTAGGTTCGAAAGGAAGAAACTGTTTGAGTATGTTTTTCCGTTTACCCAGTGGACATCCAGTAGACCTAATGTCGACTGGTAAGACTGGGGCCCTCAATTCGACTTAGACATAAACCGGGTCTAAGTTGGTCCACAACGGTAATCGCCCACAGTGAAGATAAATGAGGTCAGAACGTGGTAGCACATGTTGAAATCTTTCTCTTACTGAGAAGTCTTCCGTATTTTGTATAGAAGAAACATAAGACACGTGCGTACTGGACGTTCTTAAAATATATCTGGAAAATGTCGGGGTTTACACCCGACTCTAAAACGCTCGTTGACGTTTTCCTACACAACCTCCATGTCGCACACGGCCACGTTTCTAGCTACTGGAGCTTATCCTTATTAAGTCTTACCCTTTCGCCAGCACATGGTGCTTTATCACTTTGAGAAATGCTGCTTTTCAAAGAGAGAACAGGGGAATTCAGAGGCTGCAGCTTGAGAATTCAGGTCGTGATGGACAGATTGAGCCCAGTTGAGCTCCACACACACACACATTTTCACTACAGTATTGTCTTTCTGCACCGCAAACCACACCCAGATCAATACTCACACACACACACACACACACATCAAACTGTACCATCTGTAAATCTTTGCTTTATGAGAATCCCACATCTGCTGGAGCCTCTTTTCGTTTGCCAACCATCTTTAAAATGTCAGTAAAACCACCTTAAATAGACGGCATCTGGTCTCAGCAAGAAAGTAAGGAGTGTTACTGCTTAAATATTCACCAAAAACACCCCCACACACCCATAAGAGATTTAATCACGTGAAGACAGAAAGAGACAGATGGAGGTTTGTAAGAAACCAGGTCTGCAGAAAGATGGTGCTGAATTAAAATCACGTCATGTGGACGTTATTTTAGGTCAGTTGTTATTAATCTCTTTGCTGCGTTCAGTTGATTTGACCATGAATCCTGTTGAAGAGATTAAAGCAATATAAAGTTACTGAGGTGAGCCTCTGATTATGTAAACAAGCATGGATTTATTTGTACTGTAAACTGAGTGGGATCTTCCCTCGGGGTGTGTGTCCATGTGTGTGTGTGTTATGTCCTCCACTCTGAAGCAGCTCTCATCCTTCAGCTCTCTCCCTCCGACTCTCCTCTTTTTTTTTTAAACAAATTTTAATCTCTGAATCTAGCTAAATCTGCCGGTCACATCTTCCTCTACATTTTGTCTCACTCTGAAACTCCATCGCCGCTTCTCGCTTGTCCTCCCACACTCGCATATATCAGGTTGGAAACGAGGGAGAGCTGATATTTAAATCCAAAGTGTCAGACTGTACGACTAAAACAGGATTCCTGATATATGCCAGGCACTAAAATAACTCTAACAGGTCTGGTTATGGATGAGGTTCTTGTTTGTTTTTCAACTTTGTTTTCCATTTATTGGCATAACATTTACTTTTCAAGTGCATGATGTTCGAGTTTTTGAGGCTACACTGCAAAATTTGAGATCTAAACAAGTTTTTGTGTCTTATTTTGCGCAAAAATTGTCTTTTCATTCTGAATATGAGCCACATTAAACTGACAAATCCAGAAAAATGTCTTATTTTGAGTTATTTAAAGACAATAATGAGGTCTGAATTGCTTGTAATGAGAAAAAAATCTTGCTCGTTAAGTTTCTTGAACTGCAATTAATGCCTTAAAACAAGAAACTTTTTTTTTCCTTATTGGCATATTTTTTGATTTAGCTGTAGCCAAAAAAATCATTGGTGAGACCTATATATTGCTGTGGGTCATTAACATTCATGTACAATGAGCTACAATTTCATGATTGTTGTCTAAACTTTCCATGAGTAGAGCAAAGTTGACTAAAAAGAGGACACTGAGCACTGACAGAGCTGGTTTTGTTTGCACAGAATCTTCAGATGAAAGTGTGGAGACTAAAATCTCTACATCTCCAACAATATTTTACATAGAAAGCTCAAAGTTCAGCCAGATGTAGATGAAAAGATGTAGAAGTAATGTGGTGAATATTTTACGTCTGACTTGAAGCATCTTGAAGTTAATGACTTTCAAAAATGGTTGTAAAAAAAAAAAGAAGAGGAAAAAGTGTTCCAGCTGCATTCATACTGATGTGAAATTAAGCCGCATATAAAAACACAATATTTTCTGAAAGTAGAGATTTTCATCTTTTAAATGAGGTGTCACTGATGAATTTTAACCTTATGGTTCTACAGTTAAAAGCTTTGTAACACAGTATGTTATATGGGCTGGGAATAGACTGTAAATTCCTCATGTTTCGCTGTGTTGTGACTCAGCGTATTAGAGAGTGTTCGGTATCTGATGCAGGCCACTGAACTCCAGACCTCCATCCTCATCTGTGCGCCTGCAGTCCTAATATGTTCACCCAGTTGAATCGTGGCCCCTGAACTGCAGCGGATGTGTATCCAGAGTGAGTCAGGTTGACACTGCATGAGCTCTGTGATGCACAGAGAACAAACAAACAAATACTCTTATCTGCTCAAGAGAAGCAATTTCCTCATCCCTGAAGATTTTTGAGGGATGGAAAAATTCAAAGAAGCCATTTATGAAAAAATGTTAATACATATATTTTGAAAGAAAAGATGTGAGGGAAGCTTCCCTTTTTTTATCAAAGGAAATCGTGCTGTAATAGAGGAGAACACATTGCATGCGTCAGTCAGAGCTCAGGGCTGCAGAAATCATCCAGCGTCAGCTACATCTGTCTACACCCCCCATCCCCCTCTATCTCTGCTTCCAGCTGATACACACATCACTGTGCAGAGTCATAAACACACAGAAACATCTCTCAAACTGGAATACAGTGTCCTATCCAAAGGACAGCAAGCGCAGTCATGAAAAAGCAACAAAATTGGTGAAAAACTGGGATGAAACTAAGAAAATGGCTATAAGGGAGAAGCAATGGTGAAAAAGTTGGTAAAAAAGTGGCAAGAACAGAGGTAAAAAGTCATCAAAACGGACCAAAAAAAGCAACAAAATTTTGAATATTGGGATGAGACTAAGAAAATGGTTGTAAGGGAGCAAAAGTGGAGAAAAACGATGGTGTAAAAAGAGTGAAAGGTCATCAAAATGGACCAAATGAGCAACAAAAATTGGTGAGGAAATCTGGATAAAAGTTTTATCCCAATATACTAATGATAGTATATTGATATACTAGTGATTCACTTGATATCACACATGATAAAACAACAAAAATGGTTGTAAATGAGAAGCAATGGTGTAAAAAAGATTATGAAAAAGTGAAATTTCATTTAAAAGTCATTCAAAACAAAGATTGGTGAGACGATTGGGATAAAACTAAGGAAAGGGTTTTAAGGAAGCAAAAATGGACCAAAACATCGGCAAAAAGAGTGTAAAAAGTCATTTATATGGACAAAAAAGCAACAAAACTTGGAGGGAAAATATGAGTAAAACTAGGAAAATGGATATTAGGTAGCAAAAATGGTGGAAAAAGTGGCAAAAAAGAGTGAAAAGTCTTGAAAATGGACAAAAAAGCAACAGAAATTGGAATCAAAATTTGAAAAGTGGTAAAAAAATGGTGGAAAAATGGCAAGAAAAGAGTGAAAAGTCAATACAATGGACAAAAAGCAACAAAATTGGTGAGAAGAATGGACAAAAGATGATGAACAGAGTTCAAGTCATTAAAATTGACAAAAAAGCAACAAAAATGAGTAAGAAAAGTGGGACAAAACTGCAACAATGGTTATAAGGGGACAAAAATGATTTAAATTGGCAAGAAAAGAGTGAAAAGTCAATACAATGGACAAAAAAACAACAAAAATTGGTGAGAAAATTGGAATAAAACTAAGGAAAGGGTTTTAAGGAAGCAAAAATGGACCAAAACAGTGGCTAAAAGAGTGTAAAAAGTCATTTATATGGACAAAAAAGCAACAAAACATGGAGGGAAAATATTAGTAACACTAGAAAAATGGATATTAGGTAGCAAAGATGGTGAAAAAAGTGGCAAAAAAGAGTGAAAAGTCATTTAAATGGACAAAAAAATGGTGAGAAAATTGGGATAAAACTAAGAAAATGGTTTTAAAGAAGAAAAAATGGGGAAAAAGTCGCAAAAAAGGTGAAAAGTCTTTAAAACAGACAAAAAAAGCAACAAAAATTGGTGTGAAATTCCTCGTTTTGCTGTATTGTGACTCAGCGTTTTGGAGAGTGAACACAACAACTGGGACGTCCGACCTGTTTGGGGTCATTATGTCACATCTTTAACCCTGAATATTCACTCTCCTAGTGAAATATCTCCAGAAATCTTGAACTATCCATTTGGCATGTCAGGTTATGAAGTCATAGTTTTAGGTTTAAATGCATTTAAGTGCATCAGGAGTGTGAATACCTGACGGAAAATGACTTTTAATCCACATTTCTGTGCAGATTTTGACTGTTAGAGGCTGTGGTCTTAAACTTCTTTTCTTTTCTTGTTTTGTTTTTGAAACTCAGACGTTCTGTTTTATTTTTATGAGTCTGGGGACATATGGAGATGCTTCTGTCATCTGGTCCACCCCCACATGTACCAATTTCTATTCTCAGAAAACAGAAATAATGTGTGAGTCACCAATATGCTTATCCAATTATATTCTTATATTCATCCAAGATATCACCATACTGTTTCATATCTCTAATCATCTCTATTAGTGCAAACAAAGCGGGTCAACGGTCTCAGTGCCAGAGGAACAGGATATTTCTGCAGCTTCTTTCCCACACACACACACACACACACACACACACACACACACACACACACACACACACACTGGGACAGGTGCACAGGGGATGTGGATGAGTTGAGGTCCACTCTCAGCCCCTATTACACTGATTGTCCTTCGGAGAGTCTAGACAGTCTTCGACGTCTCTTCGTCGTCTCTTCGGTGGCAGGAGATTGTGTCTACTACTTACAGACGACTCTTAAAAGATAAAGTGGCGACAGTCTCTTCTCATTGCGAAGAAAGAGATACAGACACACACACAAACACACACACAAACACACACAATCGGTGACACGGTCGTTCTGTTTGCTTTGAGCGGATAGGAGTACGCATCTGTTTAAAATGAAAAATGAGCAATCTGATGCTAAAGGTAAAGCTCGGTACGGGAAAAAAAAAAAATTAGTGTGTGAGTCACTTAGTGTTCACAAACAAGTCACCTCGTGTACGGGTACAAATTGGAGTGTCGTGATTGTTTGGGTGAGTCGACTTTTACTGGTGCTGAGTCACAGGCAAATCTCGCACCTCTGACCTTTTGTGTGTGTGTGTAAAAAATCAGGTAAAAGTACTGAAAAGTGTGAAAGACCGGTGATTTTCACTATCTTTTTCACCATTTCTGCTCCCAAATAACCATTGTTTTAGTTTTATTCCTATTTTCACACCAATTTTTGTTACATTTTTTTGTCTGTTTTAAAGACTTTTCACTCTTAATTGCCACTTTTTCCCCATTTTTGCTTCCTTAAAACCATTTTCTTAGTTTTATGAGGCATAAACAGCTGATTTCTGTTTTGTTGGGTTATTTTCATTCAAATCTCAAATTGCTCACTGTTATACATCATGATTATTGTTTTGCAGCTGGGATTCACTTATTGCTTGCGTGGATTTCTTTATCCATCTGTTTTTCACTGCTTATCTAGGTTTGGGGTGTCTCTGGCCACAACCACCATAGTCAGGTTCACTGTGTAATTTCCCCAGATTTTTGTGGAGAGCATCAAAACTATATACTTTTGGAAACTTGACTATATGAGCAATAAGAAAAAAAAATTTCAATTTACCCAGAATCGACTAGAGCTGCGATCTTACATACAGAGTCCTCATTGTTGTGATCACTATCAGAGTGATTCTTTCACTAATTACGTTTTGTTGGTGAAGAATACTGTGAAACAAACGTAGAGACTGAAATGTGAAGAATCTAAACTTTCTAACGCGGTACAGCATTCTGATATTTGACAAATGTGTTACTGTTTATACTTTAACAAAATTATAGGAATGGCGACTGGATTGCAGACGACCCATGGGACATAAGTCAAAGGAACAGGAAAAGGAAAAAACAGACCAATGGCTGCATCAGTCTCCATAATGTGAACCAGCCAAAAAGTGCATTGGCTAAAAGAAAAGAGAGAGAAGAAAAACCAAACACTGCTGCATCAGTCTCCATATCCTGACTTTGTCTCCTTGAATGTCCGTTTTTGTCACAGATGACACAGCCGATGACCTGCAAGTTCATCTCATCCCTCTCTACAATAATTTGAGTGTCCTCTTGAAGGATGGTTCTTCTGACGTAAAGCTCCTCATCCCTAATGAACACAATTAACCTTTTCTTACAGCGGTGAAAAAGCAGGAAAAGTTCTGGTTTTGAACTCGGAGCTTAAAGGGAGAACGGTTAAATTAACACTGACACTCGCAGTGAAAGGTTCACTTGAGGTGTTGAAGGTAAATGAATCGTGAAACTTTGAGGGAAACTGGGTTTATTTCCTCAAACTGCCTCAAAGTAATTTTGTCACTTGATCATTTTCTGCTCTGGATACATGTTAATTACATAATTAGTTCAGGAATCATCATTAATAGAGCAGAGCTGTGCAATTTGGGACACAGCAAAAGTCTTCATGTGTACAGTCTTGTATAAAGTACTTGAAAGTAATACTTGAGTAAAAGTACAACCTACCAGAAAATGACTTAGTAAAAGTTAAAGCCACCTTTTAGAATATTTAAATATTACTTGAATAAAAGTATTTAAGTACCTGATATTTAGTGTACTCAAATATCAAAAGTAATTTCCTAATATAAAATGTACATACGTTTTAGAAGTGAAAGTAAAAGTCTTTTATTTTTTATAAAAACAAGCACTAATATTTTTTGATAATCAAATTTTAGTTTCTAAAAGGCAATTTAATTTTTCACCAGTCATATTCTGCATATTCAAGTGCAAATATTGCAAATAAACAGTAACATTAATTACAGCTTGACAACAATCCATCTCATTTTTAATACTACTCCTGACTATTTTTGCCCATTTTAGTCAGTTTTCACTATTTTTGGATACTTTTGGAGCATGTTTCTGACTACTTTATAAGTTTTCTCACCATTTTCTCACCATTTTTTCTTGCTTTGTGATTATAATTGCCAGCTTGAGCTTATTTTTATTGCCACTTCTTGCTGTTTTTGCCACTTTTTACCTCTCAAATTGTTGCTCTTGTGAAGGAAGTTTTTAATAATCTGTTTTATTGGTTGAGCAGGGTCGAGTAACACTGTTGTAGAGCAGAAAACCCTCTACTGTAAAAATTGTATCTAGAGACACCAAAAGTTTGAAAAACCTCTCAAATTTGTAGTTGTTGAGCAGAAGTTTGGATTTTGAAGTTTATCGAAAAGTGCAACTGAAACGCTCTTTTTCTTGGTATGTTGCCGTTGCCATTGCTGTTGCCATTGCTGTTTCCACTGCCACATGTACGGATTCTGACGTTCATATTTAAACATCCTCTGCCCCATAGTTACTGCTATTTAAAGTTGACCTTCCTTCCTCCACATTAAACAAATGTTGAATCTTGCAGGGCAATATTTTACTCAAGTTGTGCACAATTTTTGTCGTCATGGAAATGGCAGCAAGGCACAATTGTACTTTATCGGCATTTAAGTGTCATGGAAACGCAGCACACCTGTCTTGTCTTGAGAAAGCTACATTTAGTAGGAAGTGTGTTTTACCCAACGCTTAGAGTCGTGTTTCTCAACTGGTGGATCACAGCCCAAAAAGTGGGTCACAGGCCTTAAGCTTTGGAAAAAAAGGGGAAAAAAAGACCTATGCTCTTATTTTGAAGGAGTCTTTTTGTGCGGTCTCTCCATGAACTGCAACGCTTCAGCATTAGGTTTGAGAAATATGTGATGATAATATTCCAGTGGTTCATATTGTGATTTAATCTATCTGCAATCAATTGCCCAGCTCTAGTTTCAAGTGCTTTGTACAGACAAACAGGAATTATGTCACCAACCTAAATTTCATCTGATTTAATTTTGAAGTAATGAGTAACTAGAATAGCTCGGGGAAATGTGGTGGAGTAAAAGCAAAAGTTGTCAGAAACAACTAAGTTAAATACAAATATGTGATATTGTGCTTAAATACAGTAAGAAAATATCTGTACTGTGTCACATTAAAACACTGCATGTGTGGAATAGTGACCAATAGGAGTAAGATCATTTATAAGAGCCACAACTACCAACACCTCTGCTTAAATACAGATTCAGCATTTAACCGACACAAAGCATCAATTCTTTCATGTTTCTCTTTTTGAGAGTTTCTCTTCTCCTTAAGTCCCTACAGCTTTAACAGTCTTTGAATTCTACAGGGAGACAAATGCAGACAGTTGCAGGGCAACATATCTACAGTTATCTTAAATCAAAGAAAATGAAATAACTCTTGTTTTCTTTTCAACCTGAGGTTTGGTGTCTCACAGAAAACTGTAACTGTATTATTTACGCTCCGACGCTCTCCCTCTGTCTCCGAGCAAAGCCTCGA
>RPOG01001963.1:0-60000 GCA_008086565.1 Thalassoma bifasciatum
TTTTATTGCCAAGTATCTTTAAGAAGCAACAAGAAATTTGACTTTGGTTTCAACTGTGCTCTGTTTGTACAAAAACACAAGCAAGATTAAACATTATATATCATATATATATATATATAAAAACATATTAAGCAACTACAAATTAGAAATATAGAAATATCAGAGATATAGAAACGTGCAACAGAGAGAATGTGCATGAGCCTGAGACTTCACAGTGGAATGAAAATATTGTTTTTTTTAATGTTTTTTTTAATGTTCATCAGTGTTTCATCATTAATTATCTCAATATTACAACATTCTTCTTAAAAATGTGACTTTTTGGCCCCGTTTTCTCCACGTTTCACAGGGTTTCACCCCAAAAATTTTGCATTAAACGCTGTAGTATCATATCAGGCCTGTAGGTGGCGACATAACTGTAGGAGACGTTAATACAACAAAGGGTTAAAGGCTGAAGAAGAGGTGAGACTAAAAATTTTTCTCTAGTTGCAGAAAAAGTGCAATAACTGCAGATTTTTGTAGAAGTCAGTCGGTAGATTCAGCAGCAGAAGAAGGAAACTGTTGTTGTTGTTGTTGTTGTTGTTGTTGTGGTGGAGATCTAATGAACACGTGCAGAGCTGAGCGTGACGTCAGCGTTTCCCCCTTAAACACCACTTTGATGTTTACACGAGAAAAAAGTGTAAACAAGAGGCTGAAACAACAATTCTTCTGCATTTCACTCTAAAACCAATGTTGCGTAAACTTGGTCCTGATCTCCAAATTTTGTCACATTATCACGTCAAATTTTTGATGTTTTGTCTCATAATTTTGACCAATTTTTCAAAATTTTGCAAGCTTTTATCTTCAAATTCAATCTTTATATGGCTTAAGTTTGACTTTCTCTCTTAAAATTTGACTTTTTATCCCCAAACTTCATCTTTATTTTCACATTTCAGACCTTTGCCTGTGAAAGTTTTTATTTTCTATCACATAATTTTGACTCTTAATTTGAAAAGTTTTGACTCAATATGGGAGAACAATCTCAACAAAGTTAGTTTTAGAATAAGCTTCACCCACAAATCCAACCAATCAGAGGAGACCTCACTGACATTATCTCAGGATAGGAACCTGAAAATCCCCTTCAAAATAAAACGACCTAAATTTTTTCCCCTGACAAATTCATAAAATACAGAAATTTGGGTCATGAATGTTTTTTCACCTACACCAGTTTTTGTTTTAAACACATATTAAACTATTTCTATCTTCCACTTTTTTTAAAAATATGCAGCTCAGACAGTTTTAACTCATCGTCGCCCTCTAGTGGACAGAAACATAACGGTGACACACTTTCAAGTTCAGCTGCTAACACAATAACCAAGATAAACATTAAACAGAAAAAACAAACTACTGCATCTTTAACAAACTTAGATTCCTGTCTGCATTCACAGGAAAACACACAAAATTATTTTCTGCATCGTATCCCAGGTAACTCACCGCTGTAACTGAAATTTCCTCTGCCTCTTGTTTACATTTGAGCGGCCTTGTCTGTTTTTGTTTTTCCTGAAAACAGAAGTTTTAAATGAAGTCAGAATCAGAATCAGAATCAGAATTTACTTTATTGTCCCGTCAAGGGAGATTGGTGCTGCAGCAGGAACACACAAAGGACAAGACACAATGACAATAGTAAAAAGTCTAAAATACAGAAATGATGGACAACACAATGACTAAAAGAGGTAAGATAAGAAACACCGTACACATATAAAGGCGATGACATGTTTAGACCCGAGCTCAAACAAAAAAAAAAAGGAAAGTAACAAACAAGTTAATGCAGAAAAGTGCGAAGTGTGAAAGTGCATGTAGGGCAACAATGATGATAGTGCAAGAGAAACATAAGCAACCAACAAACTAATTGCCATTAAGTAAATGAATTGCACTGGGGATAAAAGAGCCCTGAAATCTTTTAGTCCTCCTCTTAGGAACCTAAAACGACGGCCAGAGGGAAAAAGCTCAAACTGGATTTTAAGCGGATGATAACAACAATCTAAGATGACATAAACCTTCCTCAGACCTGTCTGTTATAGATAGAAATCAGCCCCGACTGCTGGGTTCAGGAGATTTTTCAGCTGTTTTGACCAAAATTCCGAGACAGTTTCTACTGGACAAGTTCAGGTTTCCAAACCAAGCAACAAAACAAAAAGTAAGAACAGATTCAGTAAAACTTCTGTAGAACAGAGTCATCATCTCAGAAGACACCTGAAAGGTTCTCATTTTCCTCAGAAAGAATAATCTTTGCTGAACCTTTCTGGAAGTAAAATCAGCCTGAGGTTCAAAACACAGTTTATTATCCAGAACTACACCCAGGTATTTGTAGTTTTCCACCATTTCAACGACAGCACCTTTTATAACAGTAGGTGGAGGTAAAGAGGTGGACTTCCTTAGGTCAACAATCATATCTTTAGTTTCTGACACATTCAACTTTAGAGAAGACTCATCACACCACTTTACAAAGTCATTTACAACAGGCCCATGGTCCTGTTCACTCCCCTGAAGACTAACAACGACCGTGTCATCAGCAAACTTTAAAATGAGTCTGTTACTAAAGCTGCTGCGGCACTCGTTAGTGTACAGAATAAAGAGGAGGGGTGACAAGCAGCAACCTTGAGGAGAACCAGTGGAAGAGGAGAGCACACTGGAGAGAACACCATTAACTCTCACACACTGTGACCTGTTTGTTAGAAAGTCAGATATCCAATTAATCAGACTAGGATCTAGTTTGAAATGGTGGAGGAGCCTATCAGCAAGCAGAAGGGGTTGGATTGTGTTAAATGCTGAGGAGAAGTCAATAAATAAAAGTCTGGCATGCGTCAGGATACTGAACTCTGTGATTTGGTGCTGTCCATGGTCCTGAAACTTTCTGCCTTCAACTCTTCTCTGTTTTACTCTGCAGTGAAACTGTCCGTGGTCCTGAAAGAGTCTTGGAAAAGTAGTTCGAGTTGTGAATCAGCTGATTTCAGAAGCTGACTTTAGCGCTTGTCCTGAAAACAGCTGCCTCCAGAGGGAGAATCAGTCTTTGCCCTGGCTAGGTTAGGTCAGGTTACTTTATTTGTACTTGTTATTTTTATTTTATTTATTTATTTGCTGCAATATGGCGGTGACATCCACTCCTACATTTAGTCACAGAACAAAACAATCATTACACAAAACCATACAAATCCACTGGAATTGTTGCACTGCTAAAACACTAAGAAGTACTCTGAGTTTCCACCCACCATTCAAAAAGAAACCTCTATGGAAATAAATACATAAAAACAAATAAAAGCTACCAGAAGGACTGAAAACTACAAGTAAGACCAGGATAAAAAACAAGGGCTAAGAGAAATTTTCATAAGACCAGCTGGAGGGAAGAAGCTTCTGAAACAATCTGTTTACAGAGGTTGACAAAATGTCTAATTTCATGTTGTTAAAATCAGCTTCTGTCTAAAACTGCCTTAAATCAAAACTTGAAAACACCATCAGGTAATCTGTTTTAGTCTGTTCTTGTTTTTCAAAGCAACATTGGATTGGATCTTCCTGCTCCAGATACAGTTTTCAAGATTAACAAATCTGGTTTATCAGATCTCTGGATATTGAGAAAACATCTTAGATTAAAAAAAAAAAAAAAAAAAAAAAAGGCTAAATGTCAGAGCGAGGAACTGACATGATGTGTTGGAAATGATTTTGGACAAATGTTTTCACTTTTTGTGTCAAAATTTCAAGCTTGTGTCTCACAATTTAAACTTTCTATACCATAATCTTTAATTCCCCTCTTGAAATTTGACATTTTATCTCATAAATTACCTCAAAATTACAACATTCTCCTTAAAAATGACAGCGTTTTCATCCTAAAATGCAGGAAAATGCACTTGCTTTTGATAAACGTAAATTAGAATTTATATTTGAGCCAGTTCAAAATAGTCCCACTTTAATTTGGTGATAATGAATAACTATTTTTCTTAGCATTCGTTCAAAACAACAGTTTCTGCCAAATAAATAAAAGACATTTTGACACTAGGTCAGGTTTTACATGACTATACATGACAGAATTGATGAGAAAAACTATTAATGGTGGATTATTGGGAGAAATGGTATTCTGAGGTGTTAAAACTCAAACAATGTACTCCAAAAACCGTGACCTCAGAAACGTGATAAGATCCAAATTAGGGCTGAACGGTTTTAGAAAAAGATCTAATCTAAACTGTAACAAATTGTTAGATTTTGGGCAAATGTTTATTTTGTTTGGGCACAGAATCTGTTACAATATTGACGAGTTATTACATTTTGGGTTGTTGTAACAAATGGCGTTTTATAGCCTCCATATTTATGGGATCAGAAGTGGGACACAAACATTTTTTTAGACTTAAACTGAGCCCTGAGTTGGAAAAGGTTGGGAACCACTGATCTACATGTTGTTTCTTAAAGAGTCTCTAAAGAGTTTGACAGAGAGTTTAAAGAAAAACACTGAACCAGAATCTGTTTCCTGAGACTTGTGACTCAGGTCTGTGTCTGTTGGAGTCATGAAAAAAAAAAAAAAGAGCAGACTGGAGTCAGACGAGTCATAAAACCGAACAGGGACTGACTCACATGAGAGTGACACAAAGGCCGAGCGAGCGAGCGATAAATCTGAGGAATAAAACTGAGTTTGAGGTTTCTCCGCTCGTCTGTGGGGTCAGAGTCTGAAGCTTCAGCTGGTTTTATTTTTCAGATTTCTCTCTGTGACAAACTCTGAGCCACAGTCTCAGTTTTTACTCATGTTTCAGACATTTAGGTGACATTTAAAGGTGGATCATCAGAGGGTTAATTAAGGTAAAAGTCCTGTAAGAGACGAGTGATGGAGCTTCATAAAACCAGCATCCAACCTTCATTTAGAGGAAAGATCATTAAAGTCCCCTCAGATTATTTTCTACAACCTTCAGCTGATGATGATGATGATGATGATTACTGCGCCGTCTTAATTAGAATTGTTGACATTTAAAGAGGAGATGGAATTAAAACGTGTCTCTTTCTGAGGCCGCAGTCAGGATGTTCAATATCAGATCCAGAGGATTTAAAATCACAACCACAGACTGGAAAAACAGAAAAACTAAAATCAAGTAATTATGGTTTCAACTTTCTTCTCTGTGCAGAAACCCACAGAAAACTTTAGAGATGAACAGGAGCCGTGCAAGCCTGCAAAACAGAAAAGGATTTGTCAATTTCATTTGATATCACTAAACTTTATTGTTTCTTCCTAAAAAGCTTGGACAGGTTCATGTTTCACTAATTGTTGAAGCTTTGGAGCTGGAATTCTTTCACATTCTTGTTGATGAACAACATTTAGCTGCACTCTTCTACTACGGAGCCACGCTATATATATATAATATTATATATTATATATTATACATTGTAGTTGTTTGTCTGTTTTGTCCCCTACCTCTTGGAAAGCGACCTTGGGTTCCTTGAAAGGTGCTATTTAAATTAAAGTTATTATTATTATTGTTATTATTATTATTATTATTATTATTATTATTATGTTTAATCCTAAAGAAATCTATCTTATCTTACCTGACATTCAAATCATAAACCATCATAACCCATCATGTCAAATTTTTATTGTCCAACATATCAAGTCCTCCTGATCTTATCCTACATATCCAGGTCAGTCTAGTAGCTGCACTCTTCTACTACGGAGCCACGCTGTTGTAACAGGAGCAGAATGTGTCTTGGTTTCATTGTCTTGCTGAAATAATCAGGGACGTCCCTGAAAAAGACAAAGTGTCTTGGATGGCAGCAGATGTTGCTCCAAAACCTGTTTGTACCTTTCAGCATTAATGCTGCCTTCACAGATACTGGGACAGTTACCCATGATGCCATGGGGCACAAACACACCCCCATACCATCACAGATGCTGCTTTTGAACTTTGACCTGAGAACAATCCTGATTGTCCTTTTCCTCTTTGGCCCTGAGGACACCACGTCCATGATTTCCAAAAAGAGTTCTGCAGCATTTGTGTGTTGTTGATGTCTGACTTTGGATTTTTTCAGATTGTTTTTGTTGTTGTTGCCCATATTGAGTCATAATTTTGTGGACGATATGACAAAATTATGAGATACGACGTCATATTTTGAGGTAAAATGTCATATATAGCCGATAGAAAATTAAACATATTGGATAAAGAACTCAAACTTTTGAGATGAAAGAGTCAAATAAATGTGAGAAAAAATTGAATTTTCAGATGGAAAGTCAAATTCTTAAGATATAGACGTCAAATTAATGAGATTAAAAGTCAAATTTAAGTGATAAAAAGTTAAATTATGTGATTAAAAGTCAAAACAATGTGATTGAAACTCAAAATTATGAGATAAAAGTCAAACTTTGAGATAAAAGTCAAATTTTTTAGAAACAGATGTTGAATTTAAATGATAAAAAGTCAAATTTATTAGATTTAGAAGTCAAAGTTAAAAAGAGTTCTGCGGCGTTTGTGTGTGTTGTTGATGTCTGACTTTGTCTTTGCATGGTAGAGTTTGAACTGTCACTTGTAGATGTAGTGATGAACTGTGTTAACTGACAATGGTTTTCTGAAGTGTTCCTGAGCCCACGTGCTAATATCCTTTACACAATGATGTGGGTTTTTAATGCAGCGCCGCCTGAGGGGTCAAAGGTCACGGCCATTCAATGTTGGTTTTGGGCCTTGCTGCTTACGTGCAGAGATTTCTCCAGATTCTCTGAATCTTTTGATGANCTCTCTATTCCTGTGTTCTTAGTTGTTCTTGAGTTTCCCTCCTGTTTGATTGGCCCTCATGTGTTTCACCTGTGTCTCAGGTCACACCTGTGTTTGATTAGTCCTTTGTCTGTATCGTCCTTGTCTTGAGTTCAGTTTCTTGTAGGTGTGTTGTCAAGTTCTTGTCTCCTGTGTCTCTCGCTGTGTCTTAGATTTTCTATTTTCATGAGGTTTGGGACTTTTGAGTTTATTTCTAATAAATCCTTTTGGGTTAAATTCTGCTATCGGCTCCACCTCGACTGGTGTTTCTCATCTATGGACTGTGCAACAACAATTTGACAACCTGATAAACGAGTGCGTCAACAACTGTTTCACCACTTGGACCGAGGTAGAAACGAACACTTCGTACTGCGTCGAAAAATTTTTCTCCCTTTCTTTCGTCTGTACAAATGTCTAGTCCAAAGGTATCTCAGTCTATTATTTCTCAAATATTTAGAGAAATTAGACTACTACAGCTCTGAGTCAGTGAAAACTCTGACAGGATAAAGACTCAGGAGGATGTGTGTTTCTCCTCCTCCTCCGTCTGCTCCTGTTTCTGTCCTCTCACCTCTGCAGACAGTAAACAGGGACATCAGAGACAGCTCACAGTCCTTATCCTGTCCCTCTGACGCTGCCTTAATTGGACTCCACCTGCTCTCTGTGTCGGCTCTGATACAAACTGTTGAATTCTCCCAGGTCTCCGTCGCTCTCAGGCTGCAGCTGATTCACCGCCTGACACCAGGCAGAAATAAAAACTCATCATTAAGACTGGACCACAGACGCAGACTCACTCCAGAATGATAATACTGCACTCATCAATATTCATGTGCTAAAAGTTTCACCCTCTGGTGATTTTGTCCTGATAACATGAACACAAGTCGACACAAGTGTGTTTGAATGTGACTAAAGGAAAAGTGAATCCAACTGTATAAAAGAGGAAAGGGATATAAAAAGATATCCAAGGAACTGAGGATGCCAATAAGCAGAGTTCAAACTCTAATGAAGAAGTGGAAAATGAGGGATTCTGTTGAAACCAAACCACGGTCAGGTAGACCAACAAACATTTCAGCTACAACTGACAGGAAAATTCTTCTGGATGCAAAGAAAAACCCACAAATAACTTGGACTCTCTGAAAGAATGTGGTCTGGCTGTTTCAAGATGTGTTACTCAACCAAAGAGACAAACTGTTAAAAACTACCTTTACAAAAGAAACTATACAAGTGGAGAAATGAGCCAAAAACAGCAAAGAGTAGGAATAAAACTTAGTTTAAGTTGGCAAAAATTGCCAAAAGCAACAAAATTAGCAAGAAAATTGGGCCAAAACCTGGAAAACACTCAGACAGCAGCAAAAACGGGTCAAAAGTGGCAAAAANAACACAAGGACAAGTGGACCTGCCATTGGCTACAGCAGAATAAAGTGAAGGTTCTGGAGTGGCCATCTCAGTCTCCTGACCTCAATATCATTGAGCCACTCTGGGGAGATCTCAAACCTGCAGTTCATGCAAGACAGAGCAAGAATTTACAGGAACTGGAGGCTTTTTGCCAAGAAGAATGGTCAGTTTTACCATCTGAGAAAATAAAGACCCTCATCCACAACCAGCACAAAAGACTTCAAGCTGTCACTGATGTTAAAGGGGAAATACACGCTGTTAAGAACTGGGGGAGGGAAACTTTTCATCAGGCTCATTCTGGAAGTTTCTGTTGTTGATTTAAAAAGAGTAAACTCAGTTGTTTGTTCATAAATGTCTTCACCAACCACGAACCATGAGAGACAGAAAAGTTTTTGTTTTTATTCATATTCTCTGAAAAATGGAGAAGAAATCTTTAATATCGGTTTTGTGAAATATGGATAAAACGTTGAAGCAAACAGAACCTGAACAGAAACAAACACGAGGAGTTTGAGACACGTTTCTACAACCTCAGTTAGTTAGCAGCTACTTTTTTAGCCTCAGGATGTTTGTGAGCGTGGGCCCCGAGCGCTGACTGACAGGCTCCTCGCTCAGAATACAAACCGCAGGTATCACTGAGTCTTTTTCAACGCCACCGTCTCTCTGAGCGCCGTCCTCTGACCACGCCGCTTCACCGTCCTGACGAGAGCCAAGAGTCGACTAAACAGTTTGAAATATTTCTGTCTGTGTTTTCTCCCTGAGCAGCAGCAGAGCAGGAAGTCGACTTTGCCCCGAGTTTCACCTCCCAGGACATTAAATATGGAGTTATGGAAGAATAAATCTGGAGAAATAATGAAGGGGAGAAAGATTTTGAAGCAGGAAAAGGAATAAATTAATATTAGAATGTGTAAAAATAAAGGTACTGCACATGTTTCTCATGCATGTTTGTAAAAAGTGCTGACATCAGCAAACAGACTAAACGCTGAGGTCAGCACTTTTTAATATTTGAGTCAAAAACAATCTGAGGCGTGAAAAATAGTCTCATTATTTCCTGTTAAACTGACACAAGAGCAGCATTTTCCATCAGTAAAACAGTCGTTTCTACATAATCTTGTTGATCTCTTCTGTGTTTCCAACCTAAGCTCTCTCTGGGTTTTAATTTTTAATCAGACGTCTTTATAAATTAATTCTTCAAACCAGAGTCTGCAGAAAAGAAAAAAGCCCTGAACACTTGTAAAAACAACAGGAAGTTCAGAGAAATGAAAGAAAAACATCTCTGAGTAAATCACAGTGAGTCAGATTAAACGGATTCTGCAGATTTATTCTTGAAAAAACACAAAGTTAAACCTCAAAATCAAAATGTCTTGAATTATAAAAACTGTTCAGACAAAGCTTTGTGTCCTTGATGCCTCAGACACAGTTTCCTCTTCTCGTAAAACCTGATTTATTCTACTATTCTACTGTTCTACATTCTAACTGTAGTTATTGTGATGTTTTGTGTCTTTATTTCTCATTAAGCTGAAAGATTTTATCACGTCACATGTTGCAAATGTAAAATATCCCCATTCTGTACGATAGCATTTTATTCTTTCCCATCATATCTGATTGAATCATATCTTATTCTAATATATGTATATATGATATTATATATGATATATTATATATTGTAGTTGTTTGTTTGTTTTGTCCCCTACCTCTTGGAAAGCGACCTTGGGTTCCTTGAAAGGTGCTATTTAAATTTAAGTTATTATTATTATTATTATTATTATTATTATTATTATTATTATTATTATTATGTTTAATCCTAAAGAAATCTATCTTATCTTACCTGACATTCAAATCATAAACCATCATAACCCATCATGTCAAAATTTTATTGTCCAACATATCAAGTCATACTGATCTTATCCTACATATCCAGGTCAGTCTAGTAGCTGCACCCTTCTACTACGGAGCCACGCTGTTGTAACAGGAGCAGAATGTGTCTACCAAAGTAACAGAACGACTTTATTAGTCCCTGCAGGGACTTTTTCTGTTTCACAGAACCTACCGTCGTCTACAACGAGGTTTTGGACAAACATGGAAAGTCGTAATTACGACGGAAGTGTCTATGACCCACACTTACCCATGATGCACTGGGCACTAACACACCCCCATACCATCACAGATGCTGCTTTTGAACTTTGACCTGAGAACAATCCTGATTGTCCTTTTCCTCTTTGGCCCAGAGGACACCACGTCCATGATTTCCAAAAAGAGTTCTGCAGCGTTTGTGTGTGTTGTTGATGTCTGACTTTGGATTTTTTTAGATTGTTTTTGTTGTTGTTGCCCATATTGAGTCATAATTTTGTGGACGATATGTCAAATTTATGAGATAAGACGTCATATTTTAAGGTAAAATGTCATATATGGCCGATAGAAAATTAAACATATTGGATAAAGAACTCAAACTTTTGAGATGAAAGAGTCAAATAAATGTGAGAAAAATTTGAATTTTCAGATGGAAAGTCAAATTCTTAAGATATAGAAGTCAAATTAATGCGATTAAAAGTCAAATTTAAGTGATAAAAACTCAAATTATGAGATTAAAAGTCAAAACAATGTGATTGAAACTCAAAATTATGAGATAAAGTCATTTTATGAGATGAAAACTCAAAATTATGAGATAAAAGTCAAACTTTGAAATCAAAAGTCAATTTTTTTTAACAGATGTTCAATTTAACTGATAAAAAGTCAAATTTATTAGATTAAGAAGTCAAAGTTAAAAAGAGTTCTGCAGCGTTTGTGTGTGTTGTTGATGTGTGACTTTGTCTTTGCATGGTAGAGTTTGAACTGTCACTTGTAGATGTAGTGATGAACTGTGTTAACTGACAATGGTTTTCTGAAGTGTTCCTGAGCCCACGTGCTAATATCCTTTACACAATGATGTGGGTTTTTAATGCAGCGCCGCCTGAGGGGTCAAAGGTCACGGCCATTCAATGTTGGTTTTGGGCCTTGCTGCTTACGTGCAGAGATTTCTCCAGATTCTCTGAATCTTTTGATGATATTATGGTCTGTAGATGATGAAATCCATCAATTCCTGCAGTTGGACAAAGTTGAGAAACATTGTTCTTGAACTGTTGGACTATTTGCTCACGCAGTTGTTGACAAAGTAGTGAACCTGGCTCCATCTTTGCTTGTGAAGGACTGAGCCTTTTGGGGATGATGCTCCTTTTATACCCAATCATGACACTCACCTGTTTAAATCAACCTAATCACCTGTGGAATGATCCAAACAGCTGCAACTTTAACAGACTTTTGTTCAACCTGAACAAGATTTTTAGGAACATTTAGCAGCATTTAATCATTGTTTTCTGTTTTTAATTTACTTTTTACTGAATGTCTCAACTTCAGTTTAATTGTTTTGAAGTTTCTAGAAGTCTCTATCATCTTATCACCTGACTTTACATCATGTAGATCAGTGGTTCCCAACCTTTTTCAATTCAGGGCCCACTTTTAAGTCTCAAAATTTTTCGCGGCCCACCTCTGACCATATAATTATGGGGGCTGTATAGCGCCGTGTTAGCGCTTGATTTGTAACAAAGACCCAAAATGTAAGAAAAAAAATGTAATAAAACCTGAAATGTGATAACTGGTCAATGATGTAACAGATGCTGAGCCCAGAAGGTAAAAGTCATTTGACAACGATATAACAACTTGTTAAATGTTGGGTCAGTGATTAAAATCTTGGCATAAAAACATTTGTTGAATCAAATTTCAGGGCTTTGTTAAATTTGGGGTCATGTTACATGTTGGGCTTTAACTTTCCCTCTTCAAGGACTTTTCTTATATACAAACGTTTGAACATGTTGAATATCCTTACAAATGTAACCAAGTTTTAATATTTAAACATTTTTCTGTGCATTTGTATCTTTATATAATTACCCTTCATTAAACTCAGACTACTTTGAAAATGATTTGGCGGACCACTTGCAATATCTCCGCGGCCCACCAGGGGGCCACGGACCACAGGTTGGGAATCACTGATGTAGAGTTGTTTAGTAAAGAAGCGTTTCAGACGTGTTGTCACTTCCTGTCATTAACCTCCTGCAGACTCTCAGACTCAGACTTGGCGTCAGACTCAGTTTGTCTCTAATTATCAGTCAGATCCCTCACACACTCTCACACACACTCACACACACACTCACACACACTCACACACTCTCTCTCTCTCTGTTTTCCTGCAGATGTGTGTGTGTGTGACTCGGAGCTGGGCCCCCCCGGCTGGAGGGAACCTCTGGACTGCGTCCGAGCGTCTGAGCTGTGTAACCAGAACAGCCAGTGCAGCTCGCGTTACCGGATCATGCGCCAGTGCCTCTCCGGGGGCGACAAGGAGCGCAGCGCCATGCTGGCGTCCAAAGAGTGCCAGGGGGCGCTAGAGGTGCTGCAGGACTCGCCGCTCTACGACTGCCGCTGCAAGAGAGCCATGAAGAAGGAGCTGCAGTGTCTGCAGAACTACTGGAGCATCCACATGGGTCTGACTGAGGGTAAGGCCAACACACGCCACCGCCGCCAACACACGCCACCGCCGCCAACACACGCCACTGCCAAAACACGCCACTGCCAAAACACGGGCGCCAACCCGTGCAGAAATAATGACGGCGCCTGCTGCCTGTTGATGCTCGCTCATGAGCCCAGAGCTGGCACAGGAAACGCGCTCGCTTCTCAGAGTTTTGGAGAGTCTGAGGCTCTTCATCGATTGTTGTGTTGGCGCCAGTTTGAGTTTTTCCTCGAGCGTCGGCCAAAAGCACAAAGAGGTTTAAAGCAGAGCGAAGACCGAGCTGCTGGTCACGCTTCCATTCCTGAAGTTTCTCCACCTCACAACATCTTTTTAGGTGCTGCAGGAAATCTTTATGTCCAACGTTAAAATCTTTCCACGCATTATCTCTGACGTCCAGCAGGGGGCGACTCTGCTGGAGCCAGAGAGAAAATGTTCTCCTGTCTTTGCTGATTCATCCTTTCAGAAAATATTCACAAAATTAGTTTGAGTTAAAAAAGATATCCTCTTTTGCTCGGAAATGTCCTTCTGTTTGGTAGAAAATCACGTCCCGGGGATTTTATTCTTTCCTAAAATGTGCCAGTTTTTCTCATTTCTGCCAATTAAAAAAAAAGAAAAAATTGCACTTGGCTTTGTTGAGGATTTTTTTGGGCTGACAAAAAGTCCAAATTTGGAGATAATAAAGTGAAGATAACGGGATAAAAGCTCAAAAATTTTGAGATAAAAAGTTGAAATTTGAGATAAAATGTTGAAATTGTAAAATAGAAAACCCCAAAATTTGAGATAAGTCTAAATTTTGTGAAAATTGAGTCAAATTATAAGAAAAACAGTTAAAATTTAAGGAAAAATGTGACTTTTATTTTAGAAGTAAGTCAAAATTTCGACTTTCTTTTACCTCAAAAGTTTGACTCAATACGGAGCCAATTTTTTTTTTTAGCAAAATCAGTTTTTAACTTTTGTTTTTTCACTTGTGGAAATAGGCTTCCATACCTTGTTATGTTTATATTGTAGGAAGTTTTAACTTGTAATATCAGGAACATTGTGTAAAAAATTATGAGGAAAAAAAGTCGAATTTTTAGGCTTATCAGTTATTTTTCTGAGATATTGGTGTCACAAATCTGAGATTAAAAGTCAGTATTTTGAGTTAAAAAGTCAAAATAACAAGAAAAAAATCAAAACTTTTAATCAAGAAGTCAAAATTATGACACTTAAAGTACAAATTTTGAGATAAAAAGGAAGAAATTTTGCGACAAAGTCAAATTTTGAGATAAGAAGTCAAAATCACAAGAAAACCGTCAAAATATTGAGATATTTAAGACAAAATAATGATAAAAAAGTCCTAATTATGACTTTTAATCTCAAAATTTTGACTTTATGTGTGCAAAAACAAACACCAAAAACACAAATCCCAAGAAAGCCAGTTCTAATTTTCATATATCTAACTGGCAGAAATGGGCTTCCGTACATTATTTATGTTTAATTATATAAACTATTTGCTTCAAACAGTAAAGGAGCGTTTTCATAAATGTTTGTTATGAAGCTGCTTTGGGTATTTTTGCAGGATCTCACAGAGGAGGTTTTAGTGTTTGGTTGCCTAAAAATTGTTGTTGCATTACTTCAAAGCTCTGTGTTGCATTCTGGGTAATGTAGGCAGAGCACAGTGAGCTGAGTGTGTGAATAAATCTTTTCTGCTGAGTTTGGGTTTGATGCTGTTGTTGGTCTGACAGAGTCACAGGGAGCAGACATGGATGTTTCTGGAAGAGTTCTGCTGAGTCGCTCCAGACGACGGTAACAGGCTCGGTTTGTTCAGGTCCCACTGCTGGTTCCTGTCCTGCTCACACACACACACACACACACACACACACACACACACACACACACACACACACACACACACACATGGCCTAGTTTGGGTCTCAGCGGTGGTGAAGCTCATTAAGAGCCGCTCTCTTTGTTCTTCATTCCACTAAGGATGTTTCTACAGCGCCAAAGCTCCTGCATCACACACACACACACACACACACACACACACACACACACACACACACACACACACACACACACACACATGAAAACACACTCACACACACTTGGCGGCCACACACAGAAAGCGCATTAAAGCCTGACAAAGTTACAAAGTAAAAGCACAGATTGTCTGAGACGCTCGGCGTCTGCAGCTCAAGGACGCTCAGCGCGGCGCGTTTGTTGTTGTGTTTCTTTTTTGGAGTGTGTGTGTGTGTGTGTGTGTTTATATGTGTGTGTGTGTGTGTGTGTGTGTGTGTGTGTGCACTTTTAACTTCTGGTGATTTTGTGTTCATGGCGTGTTTAAGCGCTACCAAACTTTCTGTGATAAATCTGTGAATATTTTGGTTGTTTGTTTACCTCCAGCCACTGGTGCGTTTATTTTCTGTCATAGTCTTTTATTTTCGGTGCATTTTACTCTTTGTGTATTAAGCTTAGTTAATTTTTATGGCACTTTTTTTTCAAACCATTACGGTGCATTAAAGTGTTTTTGGGAGCTTTGTGTTACTCAGTATTCTGGCGCATTTTACAGTTTTTGATGCAAATGTGGCCCTCAGTATCATGGTGCATTTCAGTGATTTGGATGTTTGTTTCTGAGTATTCTGGTGCATTCCTGTGTTTTGGTGCATTTCTGTGGTTTGAATGCATCTTTTCATTTGCACAAAGCCCCTCTTTACTGATGAGGGCAATGATATTTCATAGTGCATTTTGGTGGTTTTACTGCTTCCTTCCACATTGTGGTGCATTTTTGTGGGTTTGATGCTTCGTTTAATAATATGGTGCATTTCTGGGAATATAACAAGTCATTTCGTATTGAAGTATATTTCTGTGGTTTTGTAGTGCACAACAAATTGTAGTGTTGTGGTGCAATTCTGTGGTCATAGACCTTTGTGTCTGTTGATGTCAGGGTGCATTTTTGCCATTTTTGATGCATTTGTGGCTCTCAGTATTGTGGTGCATTTCTGTCTGTGTTTCTGGCTTTGTGTCTTTCAATAGTGCGGTGCATTTCTGCTCTTTTGACTCTTCCTTCTGATGCATTTATCTCTCAAAGTTCTGTTGTGCATTGATGCTTTTTGATGACTTTGTATCTCTTAGATTTTTGGTGCAATCATATATTTTGGTTGCATTTCCTTTTCTTTTGGTGCATTTTTTAATGTATTTTTTTCTGGGCGTCTTTCAGTGTCTTTAAACACTGTTTTTGACACACCTTTGACTCTTAGTGTTATGGTGCATTTAACAGATATTGGTGAGATTGCGCTCATTCGTGAAGAAGGGCATTGAAGGCGTATAAACCTTTGTGTCTCTTAATATTATGGTGCATTTTTGTGGAACTTAACGCATCTTTTCTATTGTGGTGCCTTTCTGTGGTTGCGGAGCTTTTGTGTCTCTTAATCCCAGAGTGTATTTTCACATTTTTGATGCATTTATGTCTCTCGCATTGTGCTGCATTTCTGTGTCTTGTATCTCTTTGGGTGCATTTCTGCTTTTTTAACTCTTTGCAGTGTGATACTTTCATATGTTTTTTATTCTGTTGCATAAATGCACTTTTGATGTGTTTCTTTGTCGATGTAACATAACACGTTTTTTTGGTGCAATCAAATGTTTTGGTTGCATTTGTTTCTCTTTTGGTTCCCTTTTTTTTTTATTTGGCACCTTTCAGTGTCTCTTATTGTGTTTTTGACACAGCTTTGGCTCTTAGTGTTATGGTGCATTTAACAGATATTGGTGAGATTGCGCTCATCAGTAAAGAGGGGCATTGAAGGCGTATAAACCTTTTTTGTCTCTTAGTATTATGGTGCATTTTCACATTTTTGATGCATTTATGTCTCTCGCATTGTGGTGCATTTTTGTGTCTTGTATCTCTTTGGGTGCATTTCTGCTCTTTTTACTCTTTGCAGTGTGATACTTTCATATGTTTTTTATTCTGTTGCAGAAACGCACTTTTGATGTGTTTCTTTGTCAATGTAACACAACACATTTTTTTGGTGCAATCAAATGTTTTGGTTGCATTTGTTTCTCTTTTGGTGCATTTTTTTATGTAGTTTCTCTGCAGTGTCTTTAAGTATCATGGTGCATTTTTGTGGAACTTAACACATCTTTTCTCGAGTGGTGCATTTCTGTGGTTGTTGAGCTTTAGTGTCTCTTAATCCCAGAGTGTATTTTCACATATTTGATGCATTTATGTCTCTCGCATTGTGCTGCATTTCTGTGTCTTGTATCTCTTTGGGTGCATTTCTGCTCTTTTTACTCTTTGCAGTGTGATACTTTCATATGTTTTTTATTCTGTTGCATAAATGCATTTTTGACGTGTTTCTTTGTCAATGTAACAAAACACGTTTTTTTGGTGCAATCAAATGTTTTGGTTGCATTTGTTTCTCTTTTGGTGCATTATCTTTTATGTAGGTTTCTCTACAGTGTCTTTAAGTATCATGGTGCATTTGTGCATTTTTGGTACATTTGTTTCTCTGGATGTCTCGGTGCATGTTGTTCAGACCTTCTGGCTCTTTGTGTTGTGGTGTTTTTGTTGTTTTTTGTTGTCATACTTTGATGTTTTTGGTGTGTTTGTTTGTCAGAGTTTTGCACAGTTTGTTTGTCTCTTTTCTTCGGTGTGTTGTTGTGAGCGTCAGGAGTGTGTGTGTGTGTGTGTGTGTGTGTGTGTGTGTGTGTGACTCTGCTCTGAAATCATCCCCTCTTTAATGTTGTGGCTCATTAACGCCGTTACCCCGTGAGGACTGCGCCGTGTTTGGACCTCCTGATGAGAGCTGCTGTTAGAAACTCCGACTTTCTGCTTTTACTTAAACAATTATCGGAGTCCTGCAGCTNTGGTGCAATCAAATGTTTTGGTTGCATTTGTTTCTCTTTTGGTGCATTATTTTTTATGTAGGTTTCTCTACAGTGTCTTCAAGTATCATGGTGCATTTGTGCATTTTTGGTGCATTTGTTTCTCTGGATGTCTCGGTGCATGTTTTTCAGACCTTCTGGCTCTTTGTGTTGTGGTGTTTTTGTTGTTTTTTGTTGTCATACTTTGATGTTTTTGGTGCGTTTGTTTGTCAGAGTTTTGCACAGTTTGTTTGTCTCTTTTCTTCGGTGTGTTGTTGTGAGCGTCAGGAGTGTGTGTGTGTGTGTGTGTGTGTGTGTGTGTGTGACTCTGCTCTGAAATCATCCCCTCTTTAATGTTGTGGCTCATTAACGCCGTTACCCCGTGAGGACTGCGCCGTGTTTGGACCTCCTGATGAGAGCTGCTGTTAGAAACTCCGACTTTCTGCTTTTACTTAAACAATTATCGGAGTCCTGCAGCTAAAAGCAACATTAACAATTTACAACGAGACAATACTTTCAAAACGACTTCAATAAAAACAAAGAATGACTTTAATATTCCACATTCTTCAGCTTAACCAACACGAGGCGTTCAGGGACTCAGCGTGGGGTCGGAATATTCAGATCTCAAGCTGAATGTGTTTTCTAGAAACAGTCAAACATTTTTCTTAGGTCACTAAAAGTGTTAGAGAGATCTTTANCCAGAGGAGCCCAAATGACATTTGTGACCAAGTGGAAAAGTTTGTAGATTTCTCTGAAATACTGATAAAAAAGGTTTTTTCACTTCATTGGTGACTGGAACAATTTCCATGTCAGGTGGAACAACCAATGTAATAATGTGAAATGTTATTTTAACATCAAATTATTTATCTTATTCACAAATAAAAGAAATGAAACACACAAAATGAAAATGTATGAGTCACTACAGACACTTGAGAGATACTTGCCAATAATTTCACACAGAAAAAATAACAGGAACATATAAATATATTTTCATATATTTGGTTGCTCCACCTGACATTTTTGGGTGCTCAAATTAAAAATACTAAAAAATAATGAACCTAAAAACTCTGAAATGTTGGTCAACTACTGAAATCTGTTAGAAAACATAATTCTTCACTCAGAAATATGTTTTTATCCATTTTCAAAGAACTTTTTAAAAATAAGTTTTTAGACCCTCTTTTTGTCATTGACCCTTATATATGGGGAGTCAACATTTGAAAATATTGAGTCTAATTTTGAGCAAAAAAGTCAGAATTTATGATAAAAGTGAAAAGTACGTGGGAATATTGGTCCGAATTTGAAAAAAAAGTCTGTATTTTGAGATTAAAGTAAAACATTTAAGATTATGAGTCAATAAGGTGATAATTGTCAAAATTGAGTTATAAAAGTTAAAGGTTTAGGAATATGTCATAGTTAAGTTAAAAAGTCAAAATTCAACAAGGAATTTTTTTTTGATTAAAAGTCAAAATTTTAAGAATATAAGTCATATTTGGGTGAAAAAGTCAAAATTTTGCAATGAATAAAATTTTTGGATTAAAAAGTCAAAATGTTGTAAATTATGACACATTTGAGTTAAAAAGTCAAAATTTGGGGATAGGTTAAATTGTTGGATTTAAGGTTGATATAATAATTTGTGATAAGTAAAATTATTGGAAAAGAAATTGAAATTTTAGAATAAAGGTCATATTTGAGTTAAAAAGTCAAAAATTTTGTGGCAAGTAAATTTTTCGATAAAGTCTAAATTACAAGAATATAAGTCATATTTGAGTTAAAAAGTCAACATTTTGGTTTACTCAAAAACAGATAAAAAAATTTCAAAGTTGGTGAGATGAGTAAATTCTGAGTGTGAGTCGAAGTCATGAGAAACGAAGGTTAAATTTCTGAGAGACGACTTAATAAACGTCTGATGATTTTTATGTTTCGGGTTTTGAGCTTTGATCAGTTTAATAAACTGTTTAATCTGAAGATGATGCATAAAAGTGAAGCAGCCATTTCAGCGTTTGGGCGTCGGCGTGTTTCAGTCCCATCAGGAGCTCAGAGCGGAGGTGAAGGAATCAGCTCGCCGTGCAGAGAGCGACGACCCCCCAGGGACAGATTAGACCAATCCCAGAGCAGATTACTGAGGAGCGTGGCGTCCTCATCATCACTGAGTCGTCTCATTCAGATAATTTTAGTCTGTGTTGTTTTATCGCTTCACAAAAGGGTTTGTTTTCCCGGGAACAAACGTGCGATGGCAGTGGCGGCGGCGGCTGATCGCCTGTCACGCTTTGATGTGCTTCAGTTTGACTCTTTCTGCCGCAGCTTTTTAAGAATCTGCGTCTCGGAGGGATTAAAAAAAATCAATGGGCTGAGCGTTTTTATCAAAGCTTTTCACGAGTGAATCAAATCGATTTGAAGAGAGATGAATTATGGTCTTTCACTTCCCTCTCTCCCAGAGTTAACCCAGAGGCCAAACGCCGCGGCGGCGAAGGCCTCTCCTCGCTCTGATGTGACGTCTGCGCCGCACAAAGACGCCTGATTCTGCCTCTAAAGATCCAGGAGTCGGTGAAGATGTTTCTAACCTGTTGGTGCTCCTGCGTTTCTTTTCACTCGCTGCATTTATTCCCTGATTACTTTTTTCCTCTGCGGCGTCCCCGTCCGCTTCTATTTCTGTCATTTCCGACATATTTCTCCCATAGAAGCGAGAGTTCGTGCAGAAAAAGGTGTTTGCCCTCCACTTCTGTGAAGAACAGTGACTCAGAAAGAAGCCATTTGTCTTAAACGTCTGCCTGCTCTTTTCCTCCCACATGAATCAGGAAAAACAGCCGTCACTCTCAAACACAGAGAGAAAGAGGAGTCTGTGTTTTTTTTTTTTTTTACAGAGGTGTCTGCACAAACATCGCTGTTACAGGCCTGTTCTCACTGAGTCGAGCAAAGAAGAGAAAGAAACTGAACATTTATGCTGCAGTGACACCAACAATGATCCTGATTCTGAGGTTTTGATCTAAAGGCTTCAACAAAAAAACTTTCACTGAGGTTTTTGGATGATAAACAAGAACAGTTTTCACTTAAGCTTTACCTCAAAAATCTGACGACCAAACAGAGTCAAACAATCGGTGATGATGTCATCAGAGTCGTTGACCTCGTGTTTCTATAAGTCGTTAAAAACCTTCGTAAAGTTGCAGTGGTTTGTGCTGTTGTCTGTTCCCTTGTCTCCTGGAGTTAATCCTGACTTTTTTTTTGAATGACTGAGTTACAAAGGTCATGAACTTGGAAGGGAGGGAACAGATGACAAGTGAGGGAACAGATGAAGAGTGAGGGAACAGATGACAAGTGAGGGAACAGATGAAGAGTGAGGGAACAGATGACTAGTGAGGGAACAGATGACAAGTGAGGGAACAGATAACAAGTGAGGGAACAGATGAAGAGTGAGGGAACAGATGACAAGTGAGGGAACAGATGACAAGTGAGGGAACAGATGAAAGGTGAGGGAACAGATGAAGAGTGAGGGAACAGATGACTAGTGAGGGAACAGATAACAAGTGAGGGAACAGATAACAAGTGAGAGAACAGATGACAAGTGAGGGAACAGATGACAAGTGAGGGAACAGATGAAAGGTGAGGGAACAGATGACAAGTGAGGGAACAGATGACAAGTGAGGGAACAGATGACAAGTGAGGGAACAGATGACAAGTGAGGGAACAGATGAAAGGTGAGGGAACAGATGACAAGTGAGGGAACAGATGACAAGTGAGGGAACAGATGACAAGTGAGGGAACAGGCAAGAGAACAGGTTGCAAGCAAGAGAGCCAGCAACAAATGGAGGAAACAGGCCACAGGTGTAGGAACAAATGAAAGGTGAGGGAACAGATGACAAGTGAGGGAACAGATGAAAGGTGAGGGAACAGAGGACAAGTGAGGGAACAGATGAAAGGTGAGGGAACAGATGAAAGGTGAGGGAACAGATGAAGAGTGAGGGAACAGATGAAAGGTGAGGGAACAGATGACAAGTGAGGGAACAGATGAAGAGTGAG
The DNA here is from genome assembly GCA_008086565.1 of Thalassoma bifasciatum. Classification (NCBI taxonomy): domain Eukaryota; kingdom Metazoa; phylum Chordata; class Actinopteri; order Labriformes; family Labridae; genus Thalassoma; species Thalassoma bifasciatum. The sequence goes on from RPOG01001963.1 coordinate 21,535, forward strand.
GGAACAGATGACAAGTGAGGGAACAAAAGGAGGAGGTGAAGGTGAAGGACAAAAAGAGCACAAACAAGCAGGAGGCAAGGGAACAGGTGAGGGAAGAACAAGAGTTTTAGGGAACAGGGAAAAAGCAAGGAAACACATTAGGGAACAGACGAAGGAACAGCTAAAAGGTTAGGGAACAGATGACAAATGATGGGCAACAGGTGAGACGTGAGGAAAGATACGACAGGGGACGGGCAAAAACATGAGGGAACAGGTGAGGGAACAGAGAACAGGTGAGGGAACAGGATAGGTGAGGGAACAGAGGACAGGTGAGGAAACAGAGGACAGGTGAGGGATCAGAGGACAGGTGAGGGAACAGAGAACAGGTGAGGGAACAGAGGACAGGTGAGGGAACAGAGGACAGGTGAGGGAACAGAGGACAGGTGAGGGAACAGAGGACAGGTGAGGGAACAGAGGACAGATGAGGGAACAGAGGACAGGTGAGGGAACAGATGAGGGAACAGAGGACAGGTGAGGGAACAGAGGACAGGTGAGGGAACAGATGAAAGGTGAGGGAACAGGTGAGGGTTAAATTGCTGCAACTGTTTCAATAAAAAGCCAAAAATGTTGATCAGAAGGAGCCACAGAGACTGAACGACTCATTCAGATTCTTTGTTAAATGATTCTGAGGAAAGAGGGACCTATATTCGTGTCTTCCTGTTTGTTCTTCACACACACACACACACACACACTCACACACACACTTGTACTTGATAGGATCGGGTAATGATCGGCGTTGGTGAGTGTGGTTTAATGGAGCGGCGAGCAGCAAACATCACGCCGTCCAGAGGACAAACATCACACATCATTGGCAGAGTGATGGATCACTCTGCTCCAATCAGAAACCAGATCTCCACTCGTCTCCTCGCCAGCACGGAAATCAAAGAGCCAGACGCTGATTCATTGAGTGTGTGAGTGTTTCTGCTGCCAAACGCCTCCACCGATCAACGCCGGCGTGTTTCCAGACGTGGTTAAAGCTCTGACGGGACAGAAATAATCCTGCGGCGGCGAAGAGTTTAAAGAGTAAGAGAGAGCGTTTTAACCTCTGTCCAAACTCATCCTCCGTCCTTTAACTCTCACAGAAACACATAAATGGAGGTCTGATCCCCGCTCCACGCCACGCCGCTCGGCGCCGCGCTCACTTCCTCTATCTGATCTCATCTTCATCATCTTTTCCTCCGTCCTCAAATTGCTTCCTCCTCCTCTTCCATCATCACGCTTTCATCTCAATCCCTGGATGTTTTTCTTTTATGTGCACTGATCCTCGTCTGCTGCCCTCAGCTCTGCAAACACACACACACACACACACACACACACACACACACACACACACACACACACGCCGGCGTCTCGTTCCCTCAAACAGCCCGCAGACCTGTTCACTAACAGCCAGCGACTGCAGACGAATGAGCTGATTAATCTGTTGTCAGAACAATTAGCGGCCCCCTGTTTTAACCACCCACCCGTTCAGCTTTTATAACGCCGTCAAACTCAACAATTAAAGCTTTATAATGTGGGCGGAAGCAGTTTTTCCAGCGTTTATTAATGCACGTGTCAACAAGCGTCACCCAGAGTTCAGACAGCAACGACAACTTCTGCAGAGAAACAATTAATCCCCGTAATACGCAACTTTTATCCTGCGATCAGACGTCAGTTTTATTTACCTTCTGTTTATTCACACATTTCTTTGTTTATTCTCAGAACACCGAGCTGAATATCAGACTTTCATCTGCGTACGGCTTTAAAGGAAGATAAGTGAGAGTTTTATCGACGCTGGCGGACGATCACAGAGTCAAACAACAAAGCAGGAGAAATAAGAGAAATTATGATAAGAAGTGTAAAATCAGAGCCTGGGATTCTGTGGAACGACAGGATCTGAATTAATCACTGATACAAGAATATGAATAAAACAAACATACAGAGAATATGAATGAAAACACAGAAACTTCCAGAATGACCCTGATGAAAAGTTTCCCTCCCCCAGTTCTTAACAGCGTGTATTTCCCCTTTAACATCAATGACAGCTTGAAGTCTTTTGTTGTTGTTGTTGATTCTGATTTTGATAAAGTCCAGAGATTGGAGGGAGTGAGATTAAAAGTCCAATTTTTATAAGATGACAAGTCAAAATCATAAGATATGCATCAACATTTGTGGAAGAAATGCCTAAAAAATGACATGAAAAGTTAAAATTCTGAGATAAAAAGTTAAAGTTTTGAGATGAATAGTCTGAATTATGACTAAAAAGTCAGATTTTGAGGTAAGAGATGACATTTGAGATTTTAAATAATTATTGACATTATGAGATTAGTTTTAAATATGAGTTGGAAAGTCCAAATTTTGAGATGATAAAAGTCAAAGGTGTAAGTTATAAGTTGAAATTATGATATAAAATGCCAAATTATAAGATAAAAAAAGGCTGAAGCTTGAGATTTTTTGTTTTTTCTTTAATTAAAAAGTCAAAATTTTGAGATTAAAAGTCTAAATTATGAGATGAGAAGTCTTTAGTGCTGGTTGTGGATGAGGGTCTTTATTTTCTCAGATGGTAAAACTGACCATTCTTCTTGGCAAAAAGCCTCCAGCTCCTGTAAATTCTTGAGCGGCAGGTTTGAGATCTCGATATTGAGGTCAGGAGACTGAGATGGCCACTCCAGAACCTTCACTTTATTCTGCTGTAGCCAATGGCAGGTCCTAAATGTCATCTTTTCATCTAAGATGTTTCATTTTATAATTGGAAAAATATGACCTCTTCAAAAATACCAACTTTTTGTCTCAAAATTGTGTTTTTTCCCCCCTCAATCTTTCTGTCTTTGATCTCCAACATTGGACTTTTTTCCTAAAACTTTGGCTTTTTGGGAAATTTTAACTTAAATCTCAGAATTCTGACTTGTTTCATCCCACATTTTCAACCCTCACATTTAAACTTTATATCTTATAACTTTGACTTTGTCATATCAAAATGTGTCTTTTAACCTATTTTTTCTTTTCATCTCAAAATTTGGATTTTTTTTTCCCTCAAAATTTTTACTTTTTATCTTCTTTTTTTCATTCGTCTAACAAATTTTACTGTTTCTCTCAAATATGAACTCAAAACGTTGAGTTTTTCCTCTTTTGACTTTTCATCTAGAAACTTTGACTTGGTCTTGCGGCTTGTTTCTGTGCTGTTTGGTGTATTGTAAGCAGGAAACTTTGTGTTTCTTCTGGTGACTCAACTGTGCAGTCTTTTTTTCCTCAAGTGCCTCCTTTTTGTGCATCTTGAAACAGCCAGACCACATTCTTTCAGAGAGTCCAAGTTATTTGTGGGTTTTTCTTTGCATCCAGAACAATTTTCCTGTCAGTTGTAGCTGAAATGTTTGTTGGTCTACCTGACCGTGGTTTGGTTTCAACAGAATCCCTCATTTTCCACTTCTTCATTAGAGTTTGAACTCTGCTTATTGGCATCCTCAGTTCCTTGGATATCTTTTTATATCCCTTTCCTGTTTTTTCTCCCCAAAAGTTTAACTTTTTATCTTATAAGTTTGAGAATTCATCACAAAATTCTGACTTCATAGCTACTTTTTCACGCATAATTTTGACTTCAATTTCTCATTATTTTGATCTTGATCGACTTCAAGAAGTTTTGACATTTTATCCCAAAAGTTCAACATTTTATCTCCTCGTTTCGAGTATCTTTCTCAAAGTTCTGAATTTTCATCTCACATTTCAGCTTTCCTTTTTGAAAGTTTCCCAAGATTTTGACTTTAATTTTGTCATTGTGATATCTCAAAGTTTTCCTTGTCCTGCAGAAACTTTGACAATTCTTTTTCTTTCCTCATGACTCAGAATCCAGAAATGTCAGTGCAGCACTGTATGAAAGATGCAAGTGTCTGTCAGGAGCTCAGAAACTCAGTGACGATGAGTGAAAGTTTTTGTTATCATCCATATTCTCTCAGAAAAGGCCAAGAAATCATAAATTCAGCTCCTTTGATCACTGAATCGTGGTTTATTGTGTGTTTTTCTGTCATGTTCTGCTCATGCATGATAAACAGTGAAGTGAAACTCTGCTCTCTGCTTGGATCGGTCTCTGTGAGTGTTTTCCTGAGTGTTTGGTTCCCTGTCTGCTTCACCTCGCTCTTATATAAATGTATTTTCCAGCCGCTCTGTTGCCTCTTGCTCCGTGTTGTTGTTGCTCCTGAGACCTGGCTGTAGTACAAACAGAAATGATAAACAACACTCCATCCAGGAGCTCTCCACAATATTGCTTTTGTGTTCTCGTGGCCTCTCTGCAGTCCAGTTATTCCTGCGCTCCGGTCACCTGCAGGCGGCTGAATAATCTTTGAAACCAGGAGACGACGAAGACTGCAAACACAACAGAAACGAGCAGAGATGAAGAGCTTCGGAGCGTCGGGGGGTAAATCCAGATAAAACCAGATCTGAATTTAAAAACAGACGTCTTATCTGGCGGTAAAGTAGGCCAGCGCAGAGGAGAGAACAGAGGATCTCATGCCTCCTAATTGAGATGTCAGAGAATCAGCCTGTTTACCTCGAGCCCAGAGCAGAGAGGTGGGAAATCTTTGTGGCGCGCAGACGCTGATGAATCCTGAAGTAGGAGTCGAATTAAAGTCGGCCTCTTCAAACGCCACGAGGTCCCATCAGCCCAAAGACGGACGCCACGTAATGAGAGACTTGACTTTCAAACACGGGAGGTTAGAGGAGCGAGCGGCTTAAAGAGCGAAGGACGCCGTGTTCAGATCCAGACCTTGATCTCGCTCTTTAAAGAGGAGGTGTTGAGATTTCTGAGTCTTTATTCCGTCCCTCTGGTGTCCTTGATCCAGTTGATTTACAACTCAGTTAATTCTCTCTGTTTCTCTCTCTGGTGTTTAAGTAAACTTTTATTTCAGCCTGTGTTGAAATACTGACTCAGCATTTCAACATAATGATCTCCTGCTTTAATCTTCTCATTATTATTCTTTTGCTTCTCTTTTCCTCCTGCAAATTTTGTCCGATTTTCACCGTTCGAATTTTAAACTATTCAGCTTCTTCATGAGATAATTGCTATGCCTTTTCACTTTTTTAACTTTCAAAATTTCTGACTTATTTTGCTTTTTGCCACAATTTTTTCCCAATTGAAATGAATGGGGAACTTTTTGGCTTTTCTGCCTTGAACTTCTTCAACTTTGAGAGGCGTAAACTTCATCATACGTCCACTTACAGACTTCATTTTTGTTTTAAAATGTTCACGAATGTTTCTACTATTCATCTGTGATTTAACTTTTAAATATCTTACACCAGTGATTCCCAACCTGTGGGTTGCGGCCCCCTGGTGGGTCGTGAAAGTATTGCAAGTGAGCTGCCAATTTTTTCCCCGAATAGTCTGATTTTAATGGAGTGTAATTATATAAAGATACAAGATACAATGAAGAAAAGAAGATACAAATACTCGGAATAATGTTTTAATGTTAAAATTCAGTCATGAACTCAGTTTGGAAATTAAGCAATTTACACCTCATTTTTTTTTTTTCAAATTTTTTGTCCTTAATCTCAAATATTGGTATTTTCTCAAGGTTTGACTCATTATCTAAACTTTGACTATCTTTTATACAAATTTTGACTTCTATCTCAAAATTTTGAACTTAAAATCTGATATGTCAACTTAATATCTCAGATTCAACTTTTTGTCCCAAAGTTTTGACTTCATTGTGTCAAAATTAGTGTTTTTACTCAATGTTTTGGGGGTGTTTTATCTCAAAATTTGGATTGTTTTCCTAAAAATTTGACTTTTTATCTCAATTTTTTTCATGTCATTTTTTTTTTCTGTTTTTTTCTTCGGCTCATTTTTCCTTAAGTGCCTCCTTATTGTGCATCTTGAAACAGCCAGACCACATTCTTTCAGAGAGTTTGACTTGTTGTCTCAGAATTTTGTCTTTATTTCTCAAATTTTCCACTTTTCATATTAAAATATTGACCTTTTATCTCAAAGTTAGAAACAATTCTTACCTTCAGTTTTTATTTTCATCCTCACATTAGAGTAAAAGCTGTAGATGATTCAATGGTTTGATGTAATTTTCTGTCAAGTTTGTAAATGTTTCTGTACATTGTGAAAACTTCACTAAAGTTTGATTTAAAGAAAATTGTGAATCAAATCGCTGAATCTGCCAGAAAAATCGCAATTAGATCTTTTTCTAAAACCGTTCAGTCCTAATTTGGATCTTATCACGTTTCTCAGGTCACGGTTTTTGGAGTACATTGTTTGAGTTTTAACACCTCAGATTACCATTTCTCCTAATAATCCACCATTAATAGTTTTTCTCATCAATTCTGTCATGTATAGTCATGTAAAACCTGAAAGAATGAAGCACTTTGACATTTGATGCATCATTAAAGCTGGAGAGATGTTGCTAGAGTCAAAACGTCTTTTATTTATTTGGCAGAAACTGTTGTTTTGAACGAATGCTAAGAAAAAATAGTTATTCATTATCACCAAATTAAAGTGGGACTATTTTGAACTGGCTCAAATATAAATTCTAATTTACGTTTATCAAAAGCAAGTGCATTTTCCTGCATTTTAGGATGAAAACGCTGTCATTTTTAAGGAGAATGTTGTAATTTTGAGGTAATTTATGAGATAAAATGTCAAATTTCAAGAGGGGAATTAAAGATTATGGTATAAAAAGTTTAAAATGTGAGACACAAGCTTGAAATTTTGACACAAAAAGTGAAAACATTTGTCAAAAATCATTTCCTCGTTTAAACCCCTTTGTGTAACTTTCTTCCATTTCTTGGTGTTTTCTGCTCAGTTTTGTGAATCTTCAGGCTTGTTTTCCTTCTTTTTGGGAGTCTTTTCTACATTTTCCTGGTTTCCTGCGTCTCTTTGTGTTTCTGTCGTTTGTGTTTCTGTCGTTTCTCTTTGTGTTTCTGTCGTTTCTCTTTGTGCCTCTCTCGTTTCTCCTCCTGTGCTTTCTTCATCGTTTTCTTTTACCGAGGAGCCGTTCTGCATCTCTGTGTGGCGTTTTTTTTGTAGTAACTTGTCTCTGTGTGAGTTTCTTTCCCCGCGTTGCTGTTTTTCCGATGCCGACGCTCGGAGCGAGGCCGAGCGTAAAGAGCTTTTGAGCGTGAATCCACTTTTTAATTCTTGTGTTTTGATCTCAGGGAGCGAATAGAAAGAGCTGGATGGAAACTAAAGGACTCTGATTGAGGTCTTTCAACCTGAGTGTTTTGGTCTTTTGTGTCTGGCGCTGGGAGCTCGGGGCTTAAAGAAAAGAACAATCAAAGACAATAAAAAGGTTTTGAGGAAAAACTCTACTTCCTCATCTGCAGACGAGTTTTCTCCGCCCACACTCGTTTCCTGTCTCTCAGCTCGTTAGTCATCGCTGCCTCCTCCCCTTCGACGCCAGCAGCTTCCAGGGAATCGTCTGCTTAATCACACGTTCAGCGGTGACTCCACGGAGACCGTCCTGCACGCCGCCGCCGCCACTCAGGACCCCCCCAATTAACCAAACATCTGCTTATTCACTACAGTGACACCTCACATCACAAACACACCAAATACAGCTGGTTACGAGCTTTAACACACACAGAGAGTCAATAATTCTTCAGTAAATATCAAAAAGAAAAACTTGCTTTGCTGGGAATTCTCCTTTTTTTGCTCATATAAAGTCAAAATGTTTGTGATATGGTGAAATTTCAACTTTTCCCCATTGATTTAATCTTATTTATTTTTTAAAATTTTGACTTTGATGCCTCAAACTGCTGACTTTCACTTAAAAGTTTTGACATTAATATCAAACTTTGATTTTTTTTAACTCATAATTTGATTTTTTAGCCCAAAGTTTGAACTTTTGCCCCATTGTTTTTTAATATTGATTTAAAAATGTTGACCTTTTATCTCAGATTTTTAAGTTTTCAATTTTGCCCCATAATTGTGACTCTTTTTCTCAAAACTTTGCCTTTTCACACAAAAATTGGACTTTTGAACTCAAATTTGATTTTTTATCTCAAATTTCAAATTTCGACCATTTATTGAAATTTTTTGACCGTCTCAAAATTTTAATTCTTAAACTTAAAATTAATATATTTTTTTTAACCTCAGAATTTCAACTTTTGGCATGTCTTTTTCTTTTTTTTCAAAATTTTGACTTTGATATCTCAATCTATTGACTTTTATCTCATAGTTTTGACTCTTATCTCAAAATTTGATTTTTTTAAATCTCAAACTTTGAACCTTTGCCCCATTCTTTTTGAACGTATATTTCAAATTTTTAACTTTTTAAGAAAATATATGACTTTTGGATCCAAAATTCGACTTTTTTTAGCTCAAATTTCAAACTTTTCCCGCACTTATTTTATAATGCGTAACTCACAATTTTACCTTTTTTCCTATTTATTTTACAAATTTGACTTTTCAATCCCCAAATTTGGCTTTTAAACACTAAATATAATTTTCAAGCCCACAATTTTGACTCATTTATCATAATTTAAACTTAAGTAATAGTCACTCAGTGAATTCATCATCATTTTTATAACAGGGGTGACAGGGCTTTGTTTATGGGGGGCAGCTGCCACCCTATGCCCCCCCCAGTGGATCCGCCCCTGGCATCTAGAATGAAATAAAACCATCTTTACATTATTTTTTCTGTTGTTTATGTGTAAACAGAAGTGTTTAACCAGCAGAAATAGAAATAATCCATCATGTGCACGGAGCTGATTGGAGTAAAAACTGAGCGAGATCATAACAACAACAACAACAACAACAACAAACTCACAAACTCCATCAAAGATCAGATCATTATTCCATCACAGATCAGAGCTGAGCATAATTACAGAAGCAGATCAGTGTGTCAGCAGTGAGTCAGGCTGTTTTATCCTCGGGCGTTTTATCCTCAGACTGAATATTTAACCACGTCGACTCTGATTCTTTAACGAGAACTGACAAAGACATCAAACGTAATGACTGCAGCTGGTTGCTGCGTTTCTGCGACGCTTTCATTTACATCAGTGTTTCAGCTCAATGAGGCAGAACGAGGAATTCATCACTGCAGTTTCTCTTCACCACAACTTTGTTTCAGAGCTGATATTAAATAGAAAATCTGTTTTTAGGTGTCAAGTTCGAATCACATGAGGAGTTCCCCAGGGATCAGTCCCCAGACCACTTTTAGATCAGTAACAGAAACTATGACAGTGTCAGGGTTTATTTTCTCAGATGGTAAAACTGACCATTCTTCTTGGCAAAAAGCCTCCAGTTCCTGTAAATTCTTGCTCTGTCTTGCATGAACTGCAGGTTTGAGATCTCCCCAGAGTGGCTCAATGATATTGAGGTCAGGAGACTGAGATGGCCACTCCAGAACCTTCACTTTATTCTGCTGTAGCCAATGGCAGGACCCAAATTTCATCTTTCCATCTAAAATTTTTCACTTTTTAATTTCACGACTTTTCCACAACATCAACTTTTTTAACTTTCAAAATTTTAACTTCCTCTTCTGATTTTTTTTTTTTTAATTCAAATTTTTTTGTCCTTAATCTCAAATATTGGTATTTTCTCAAGGTTTGACTTTTTATCTAAACTTTGACTATCTTTTATACAAATTTTGACTTCTATCTTAGAATTTTAAACTTAAAATCTGATACGCCAACTTAATATCTCAGATTCAACTTTTTGTCCTAAAGTTTTGACTTAATTGTGTCAAAATAAGTCTTTTTACTCAATGTTTTGGGGGTGTTTTATCTCAAAATTGGGATTGTTTTCCTAAAAATTTGACTTTTTATCTCAATTTTTTTCTGTCATGTCAAAAATTTTTGATTATTTTTTTCCATTTTTTTCTCCAGCTCATTTTTCCTCAAGTGCCTCCTTATTGTGCATCTTGAAACAGCCAGACCACATTCTTTCAGAGAGTCCTGTATTTCAGCTGAAGTTATTTGTGGGTTTTTCTTTGCATCCAGAACAATTTTCCTGTCAGTTGTAGCTGAAATGTTTGTTGGTCTACCTGACCGTGGTTTGGTTTCAACAGAATCCCTCATTTTCCACTTCTTCATTAGAGCTCACTGCAAAAACTGAAATCTAAGCAAGTCATTCTGTCTTATTTGTAGTACAAATTGTCTTATTGTTCTTAATTTGAGCCACATTCACCAGACCAGGTCATAAAAATGTCTTATTTCAAGTTTTTTAAGACAAAAATGAGGTGTAAATTGCTTGTAACAAGTCAAAAAAATCAGCCAATGGGATAAGACGAATTGAAATTAGAAAGATGTCTCAAAACAAGAATCTTTTATCTTATCCCATTGGCAGATTTTTTTTTACTTGTTACAAGCAATTGATGGCTCATTTTTGTCTTTAAAAAACTTGAAATGAGACATTTTTATGACCTTGTCTCGTAAATGTGGCTCAAATCAAGAATTGTAAGACAGATTTTACTAAAAATAAGACAGAATGACTTGCTTAGATTTCAGTTTTTGCAGTGTTTGAACTCTGCTTATTGGCATCCTCAGTTCATTGGATTTCTTCATGACTCAGAATCCAGAAATGTCAGTGCAGCACTGGATGAAAGATGCAAGTGTCTGTCAGTTTATCCCAGCTTGTGGCTTTAATTAAATATTCTTATTGCATTACTTTAAGTTGAATAAAACGTTAAATGATAGTAAACCAACATTTCCTGCTCTCTCTCTCTCTCTCTGTGGTTTTAAAGTCGAGATCGTCTCTGCAGTTTTCTCTCTGCCGCACTTTCACTTTGTTTCAGCTCCGTCCTGAGATCCTCAGGCGACCTTCTGTTCCTGCGTCTAGATTTAAGAGCAGATTTCTGACTGCGGGGGGTCGTCCTGACTTTACCTCGGCTCTGGATCGTCCTGCTTTAAGAGGCTCAGTCTCACCGAGGCCTAATCTTCTTCTACATCACCTCTGGAAACAAACCTCTCCTGTCTGTGACGTTTCATATCTGCAACACGCCGCACATCCAAACCTCCTTCACTCTTTTTTCTTTCTTTGGGATGTTTGTTTTGAGTGCGGCTCTTCACAACAGCCTTTAAAGCAGTCAGTGCTTTATAAATAAACTGCTCTATTGTGGGATAAAAGTTCCTCTTCTTAACTCCAGCTTTAGTCGATCTGACCAGAGCTGTGTCCTTCCTGCATTTTTAATCCCTCCTCTAAATCCAAAGCGCCTAACCTTGGATGCAAAGAAACTTTTGAATTATTTTCTCTCACCTGTTCTTCCTCTCTGGATTCTATTATAAGTTTTAAGCTGAAAAGCCAACAAATCCTCTTCTGCCTTGTTAAATATTCATGCAAGAATGAGAGACAGCAGAAAGGAAGCGCAGGAGGGAAAAACTCTTTGTTCTCTGTCACATGAAAGGAAGAAATAAAGCAGGAAATTAAAAGTACAGGAGCAGAGTTTCCATCAGACGTTTATAAACTCATCTCTGGTATAATTAAGCGAGCGGCGGAGGAAGCGTCCTCTGAGAAACAAAGATTATTTCTCTGTCTTTGTACTCAGGCTGCACTCAGAGAGAAAATCTGCTCACGGATTTCTGCTGCTTCCCATAGAGCTCCATGTTAAATTAAATAACCTGCAGTTCCCTGAGTGTCCACTAGAGTCTGTCTCCAGCAGTGAGTCAGTCCCATAGAGCTCCATGTTAAATAACCTGCAGTTCCCTGAGTGTCCACTAGAGTCTGTCTCCAGCAGTGAGTCAGTCCCATAGAGCTCCATGTTAAATAACCTGCAGTTCCCTGAGTGTCCACTAGAGTCTGTCTCCAGCAGTGAGTCAGTCCCATAGAGCTCCATGTTAAATAACCTGCAGTTCCCTGAGTGTCCACTAGAGCATTGAGCTTAGGCACAGCATTTTTGACTTTTTATCCCAAAAATTTTGACTTTCATCTAAAATGTTTCCTTTTATATCCTCAAATTTTTACCCTCTTTCTCAAATTTCCACTTTTCATCCCAGAACTTTGACTTTTCTTCTCCTGTAATTTTTTAAAAAACATTTTCCTCAACATTTTTGACAAATAATATTTATAAAATTTACTTTTTTTTCTCTCAAATTTCTACTTTTATCCAAGAATTTTAAATTTCTGTCCTGAAATATGACTAATAAACTTAAAGCTTTTACTTTGTATCTAAAATTCTGGTATTTCCTCGAAAATCTTTGACTCTATCTTAAAAATTTTGATTTTTTTAATCTCAAAGTTCTGACTAAATATCTTGAAATTCAGACATTTCTCATCAAAATTTGGGCTATTAATCTTACAATGTTTACTTTTTACCTTTTGAATTTCATCTTTTAATCTCAAAATATGGACTTTCTATCAGAAATTTTGGACTTTTCATTGCAACATTTTTGACAAATAATCTTAAAATTTTGCCATTTTTCACAAATACTGACTCAGTTTTTTATTACAATTCATAAGTTATCTCTCATAGAGTTCAATGTTTAACAAACTGCAGTTCCCCAAGTGTCCACTAGAGTTTTCTGCTTAAGCACAGCATTTTGGACTTTTAACCTAAAAATTTTGACTCAATCTCAAATTCCCACTTATCCCAGAACTGTGACTTTTCTGATTCTGTAACTTTTTAATATTTTTCTCAACATTCTTGACACATAATTTTTTTAAAAATTGACTTTTTTATCCAAAATTTCTTCTTTTATCAGAAATGCTTTAAAATTTTGTCTCGAAATTCAAACAATAATCATAAATCTTTATATTTTGAACTAAAATTCTGGTACTTCCTCTCGGTCTCTATCTCAAAATTTTGATTTTTCTTTCGAAATTTTTGACATATATCAGTCAAATGTGGAGGATTTATCTTACAATTTCCTCTTTTTACCTTTCAAATTTGTTCTTTTCATCTTAAAATTTTGACTTTTATCAGAAATTCTGATTCAGTTTATAATTTCAATTTATATTTAATCTCTTATAAAGCTCAATGTTAAAACAAACTGCAGTTCCCTGAGTGTCCACTAGAGTTTACACCTGATACAGAGCATTTTTGATTTTTTTTATCGATTAATTGTTTACTGTCATCTTAAGATTTGACTTTATATCTTCAAACTGTGACTTTATCATTCAAAATTATGAATAAAACTCAAACAATTTTGACACTTTACCTCCAATTTTTTATCTTTGAATTTCAGTTTTCTTTCTCACGACTTTGACTCTATCTCAAAATTTCGATTTTGTCTCAAAATTTTGACTTTTTGTATCAAAATTTTGACTTTTTGTATCAAAATTTTGACTGATAATCCTAAAATGATGACATTTTATTTCAGAAAATGTTTTCATCAGTATGTTTTCTTTCTTTTATCAATTACTCGGCATTTAATGACCCCAATGTTGAGAAACACAGGTCTTGGAAACTTGAGAATCTGACAATTTTGCTGTTTTTCAGATTCAAAAATTGGAGAAACAGTTTGTAAATGCCAGTTTTTTAAAAGTAAGTGTTTTTTTTTTATTTTGCTCCAGCTATTGGGTTCAGTTCCCCGAGGGTTATACATTTTCAAATATATATTTATATTAAAAAGTGATCAGAAAAGGCATCATATGGATTCTGTATTTACAAGGTCAGAGATGAAAAACTTTTGAGACTTAAAAATGGGCCGAGAGTTGGAAAAGGTTGGAAACTACAGGTTTATGATGCTTCATAAACGTTCAACACCCAACATTTGAATTGATAGTTTGTCAATAAAAGAGTTGAAATCATCTCCCCTTTAACATTTAAGAAGATTCAAACAGAAACTTTTCCTGAAGCAGCTCCGTCTCCAAACGTCTCCTTTTGTAAACCTGTGACTCGTCTCATGACTCAGAAAACGTTTTTCTCGGAGACTTTATGATTCAATTATAAATCCATTAAGAGGATAACGAGGAGTCAGAGCAAACAGCAAACACTGAGCTTTAGAGATGTTAATGTGATCCACTCCTTCATCAGAGTCCGTTTAAACACTTTCATTATCAGCGTTTCTGTCCATAATTAAACCTTCGTATATTTAGATTCAGCTGCTTTTCTGCAGGAGGAGAGTTTTTCTGCGTTAAGTTGGTAAAAGTGTTATCTTCTCTGAGTTTTCTTCCTCTGCTCACTTCAGCCGTCGCTCTTCTCTGTATGCGAGCGTTAAAATAATCAGGCCATGAGAGGATTAACAGAGAAGGACAGAAAAGAGAGAGGGATGAATCCACGGTGTGAAATAAGTGTTGAAACACTGGCAGAATATTGACCCAGCGCTGAATAAAACATGAGTGACACACAGGCAGAAATCAGCCGCTCAGATAAAGACTTTTATACTTTAGGAAGCTCAGTTTTCTTTTTTTATTTCTTTTTTTATTTCTTTTTTTTTTTTAGAAGGGAGGGAGATGATGAGAATGAAGAGCTGCTCTTTCTCAGGACTTTATCACTTACAGGAGGATGATGCAGCTCAGGGTCGGCTCTGGAGATAAGACAGAGAGGTCTGTAGGTCTGTAGGTCTGTAGGTCTGTAGGTCTGTAGGTCTGTAGGTCTGAGAGTCTGTAGGTCTGAGAGTCTGTAGGTCTGTAGGTCTGTAGGTCTGAGAGTCTGTAGGTCTGTAGGTCTGAGAGTCTGTAGGTCTGAGAGTCTGTAGGTCTGAGAGTCTGTAGGTTTTTAGGTCCGTAGGTCTGTAGGTCTGTAGGTCTGAGAGTCTGTAGGTCTGAGAGTCTGTATGTCTGAGAGTCTGTAGATTTTTAGGTCCGTAGGTCTGTAGGTCTACAATACTGTAGCTCTGTAGGTTTTTAGGTCTGTAGGTCTAACGTTCTAAAGGTGTATAAGTCTGCAGTTTTAAAGGTCTGTAGGTGTGTAGGTCTGAGGGCCATGAATATTGTGGGTCTGTAGATCTGCAGGCTCAGTAGGTCTGTAGGTCTGTAGGTCTACAGAGTCTGTAAGTCTGTAGGTCTACAGAGTCTGTAGGTCTGTATATCTGTCGGTCTACAATATTGTTGATCTGTAGGTTTGTAGGTCCGTAGGTTTTTAGGTCTGTTGGTCTGTGGGTCTAACGTTCTAAAGGTGTATAAGTCTGCAGTTTTAAAGGTCTGTAAGTCTGCAGGTTTGTAACCTCTAGGTCTGTAGGTCTGCAGGCTCAGTAGGGTCTGTAGGTTTTTTAGGTCTGTTAGTCTACAATATTGTTGGTCTGAGGGTCTGAAGGTCTGTAGGTTTATAGATCTGTAGGTTTGTATGTTTAAGAGTTTTTAGGTCTAACAGTCTAAAAGTGTATAAGTCTGCAGTTTTAAAGGTCTGTAGGTCTGTGGGCCATGAATGTTGTAGGTCTGTAGGTCTGCAGGTTTGTAATCTGTAGGTCTATGCATCAGGCTCAGTAGGACTGTAGGTCTGTGGGTCTGTAGGTTTGTAGGTCTGTGGGTCCGAGGTCTAAATAGTCTGATGGTCCATGGATCTGAGGTTCTGCAGATCTGTAAGTTTGTGAGTCTGTAGGTTTGTGGATCTATCGGTCTGTAGGTCTAAAGGTCTGAGGGTTACTAGGTTTTTAGGTCTGTAGGTCTGTTAGTCTGTAGATCTGCTGGTCTACTATCACGTTGGTCTGAGGGTCTGCAGGTCTACAGGTCTGTAGGTTAGTAGATCTGTCGGTCTACGATATCGTAGGTCTGTAGATATGAGGGTTTGTGGGTCTGTAGTTTTGTAGGTCTATAAAGTTCTACAGGTCTAGAAATCTACAAGTCTGTAGGTCTACAGGTGTCTATATATGGTCTATAATATAAACCAAAACATTGACTGTCAGAAGTTTTTTTTATAAATCAATTCTATCAGGATACGTCATGTCAAACCTTTATAAATGAGTTTAGTGAAAAGATTTGCAAAGATAATCAAACTGTGATCAGGGATGAGTATTGATCAGATTGATATCAGTGTTTTTATCGATTTCTCAAGTAGATTTTACTGGTTTTCTTTGTTGAGACAATTCTATAGAGATTATTACATACATGAATATGAAACTAGTCACTGGATCTAAAAATATGTGGACGTAAATAAACAAAAATGTGTAACAATTTCACCTGTCACCTAACAATACTTTGAGTTATTTGGAACCTTGAGCTTGCCGTAGTTGTGCTGAAGTCAGTTTGAAACATGCACCTGTTGGTGTTTTCACGTTTAGAGGTTTCAGTGTCGATCAGAAAGAGTGAGTGTTTATAAAAATGCAGTTAAAGCTGAAGTGAAGAAGAAAAAGTCTTGATAACAAAGAAGTGAGATTTTATTTTCTGAAACGTTTAGTCACCGAACACCTGCTTCCTCTCAGAGTTTGATCCAAACACTTGAGTTTAAAAACACGAACCAGCAGCTTTTCTGTAACAAACGGAGCTGAAGGTCGTTTCCCAGGAATCCATCCTTTTTTTCCCAGAGTTCCCAGCGTTTCTCTCCTGGAGAAAATCCCTGGAGCTCGATCATGTTTATCTCTGTTCCTGGTTCCTGCAGCACGCTCCCCGAGGCGCCGTCACGCCGCCGTGTTGTTTGGACCCACGCTGCGTTGATTAGACGGATGTGAAGCTGTCGTTTTCCTCTCCTCGCCCGGCGCCGCCGCCGTGGTTGTGTTCCCGCAGGTTTGAATGAGCCTCAACATTCGTGTCAATAACGCCCCTGACTCTCAGCAGGAACAGGAAACACACCTGGAAGCATGTCCACGCTGTTTGATCCGCTCGCCACACGTGTGTTAACAGCAGCAGCTGGAGGCCGTCAGGTGGCAGGTGTGTGTGTGTGTGTGTGTGTGTGTGTGTGTGTGTGTGTGTGTGTGTGTGTGTGTGAGTGTGTGAGGGTGAAAACACTGAGTCAGCTGAGTCACACTGACCTCTGCTGCAGGTGTGAAGCTGCAGGTAAAACCACAGAGCAGATACGAAGCTTGAATGGATGTTTATGTGGTTTATGAGGTTTTTGGAATCAGCCTCTAGTGGACACTTAAGGAACTGCAGTTTTTAACACTTTTCCCACTGGCTTCACTTCTTGCAGCTCAAGTTTGTTGCAGAAATCAGGACAAAAGATGCACAATTCTTTCCATAAAGTAGACTTCTGTTGCCTAAACCGTGTAATTCAGTTGATAACTTAAATTATTCCTGATTCCAGCATCAGAAAAGCTTCAAAAACAAGCTTTCTGTTTTTAATCCTCTTTGCAGAACAAAAGCTCAATTTGTGTTTTGAGCTCAGCAGGAAAATAAGCTCAAACACAAAGTTAAACAACACAAACTACATCACAAACTGAACATCGTATTATGAATTTAACTGGTCTTAAAGAGGCCAGAGGCTGTGGAATGGATTATCTTCAAATTAAGATACAAATCCTGTGATTCACCCTTCAAAAGAAGCTCAAAATAACATCTCTGATACTCATGATTCATGTCACATGCTTTTGCTCATAGTGTATGTATGTATGTTTGTATATGTGTATGCATGTGTGTGTGTGTGTATGTATGTATGTATGTATATATGTATGAATGTATGCATGCATGTACAGTATGTGCATATTAATATGAACATGTTTTTGTATGTACGTATATATATATGTAAAGTGTTGTAAAGTAACAAAGTTACTTCACTTGAGTAGAATTTTTTTTGTATTTGTACTTTACTACTTCTTTTTCTGAAGACTTTTACTTCGTTACAATCACCTGAGCATCCTCGTTACTTGTTACAAAATAAGAAGGAACATGATAGCTCCTTTATCCAAATTAAACCAAACTTAAAAACTAAATTAAACAGGAAAAAGAAAATGTTAAACATAAACTTCTGAGTACGTTTTATTGACGGTACTTTTTACTTTTGATACCTAAGTACAGTAGCTACTGTTAACTAATTTACTTTTACTCAAGTAATATTCTAGCAGCCAATTTTCACTTTTAATTTTGTAATTTTCCAGTAAGGTACTTTTACTTTTACTCAAGTATGACTTTTGGGGACTTTATACAACACTGTGTATGTATGCATGCATGTATGTATGTATGTATGTATGTATGTATGTATGCATGCATGCATGTATGTATGTATGTATGTATGTATGTATGTATGTATGTATGTGCATTTGAATATGAATGTGTTTATGTATGTATGTTTATATGTATGTATGTATTAATGTGCAAACGTATATTAATATGAAAATAAGTATGTATGTATGTATGTATGTATGTATGTATGTATGTATGTATGCATGTGCATTTGAATATGAATGTGTTTATGTATGTATGTTTATATGTATGTTTATATGTTTGTATGTATGTATGTATGTATGTATGTATGTATGTATGTATGTATGTTTATATGTATGTATGTATGTATGTATGTATGTATGTATGTATGTATGTATGTATGTGCAAACATATATTTATGTGTTTATCAATATGAATATTAGTATGTATGTATGTACCTGTGTATGAATGAATCTTTGATGTATGGAAAAAACATTGAAATTTATTTTTTATATTGTGAGGGCTCAATTATTTTCCCTCCTTCTCATTCACATTAAAATCATAGTTATATTTTCTCTCCTTGTCTTTTTCTTTTCTTCCAGTACTTTGTCTTCTTCTGTTTGCAAACTTTATTTCTCTGCAACATCAATATGTGACGTGTGATCAGTGACAGGGGGCGGAGTTTTGCTCAAGTCCTCTGGGATCTGTTCTGGATCTGCACCATTTTTTTGTTAATGTTTGCTTAATAAATAAACTAAAGGAAAGTGAAATAAAGTCAGAAACCTCAGCTCCCCCTCTCTCCTCCTCCTCTTGGTCTGCTGATGGTGCAGAAACAAACCCGTCCTAACACCAGGTCCAGTTCTCAGCGTCTCCGTGTCCTGATCCTCACCGATCGTGGCGCTCAGTATCGACAGGCCCCGTTTGGCGTGCAGGCTAATGAGTCGTCCTCTAAGTGCGGCGCCGTCCTGAAAGTGTCCGGCGCTAATCACAGAGGTGCTTAGAGTTCAGCCGGCTAAATTAGACATTTAACTCTGACATTGGTATTTAGCATGCAGTCAAATGGACGGCTCATTTAAGCAGCCTGACTAATGACTGATGTGTTTAGCATGCAGGCTAATGAGCGAGCTGGAGGCTGATTAGTATTTCTCCACAGAGAGACGCCTGTGTTTGCTGTTTACTCATCTCATTCTCTCACACACACACACACACACACTCTGGTTCAGGCCCTGAATATAAACGTGAACAGCGTGTGTCTCTGTTTCTGAATCTTTCAGTCCCATAAAAAAACCAGGATGTAGAGTCAGATGTGGGAGCGTCGCGCCTCATTACTTTCGCTCAAATGTGAACTTTGTGAAGCTGGAAAAGCTTAATGTCGTCTGACTCCTGAGTGGATGAAAAGCTCTTTATTCACATGTACAGAGGAACGTCTCTTCTCCTCCTCTTCTTCTTCTTTTCGCTTCTTTTTAGAGACAGATCTGCATCAGCATCAAGCAGAGTTCAGATCTTTTAACTGTCCTTGTGTCCAGTGGAGAGTCTTTTCTATCATATTTATAGAATCTATAACGCCACACAAACATCATTTTGTACTAACATATGTGCCACCGTGGTCTTTAAAGGAAAAAAAAAAGCTTTAAAAAGATTTCATTAAAGTAATACAGCGGCTCAATGTGGGTCGTCATGACAACGGAGGTAAACAACAGCCTGGTGCTGCTGCACGCGGAGGAAAACGAAGGAGCTGCTTCCTGACATCAACTCTTCCCTGGATCCAGTGAGATCACTTTAATTTTTGATTTTTGGGCCTGGTATAGCAGAGATTTGTTGTTGATCAATCATTCTTCTTTGAACTGGTTTTCCTTTTTGGTTCCCTGTGGATTAATGGACTGATTGGTGCTTAAAGACTCTCGTGGCAGACAGATCGCTCCTGCACCCACCAACTTTGATTTAATTTAAAAGACTCTTTAAAGCCAACTATCTTTGCTGTTAACTTCTTTTTGCTTTAAAAAGGACTTTTAACTTCTTTAGGAATCATGAAGGACGAACTGAAGAGACACGAGACGCCTGTGGATGTAAAAACTTACAAGAGGAATCAACTTCTTATCCTACGGAAGCTCATTTCAACCAGTTAAAAGACAAAAAAGAACAAAAAAAGGACAAAAACAAGAAAAACTTCCTCTGTTGTATCTTTTTCTGCCCATATTAATTCAAAATTATGTCATGAAAAGTCAAAATTTGGAGATAGAAAGTCTGAATTTGAGTTAAAAAGTCACAATTTTGGGAAAAAAAGTTTAAGACTTGGGTTTAAAAATAAAAATTTGGGAACAAAATCCAATCTTTAAAAGATAAAAGTAATAGTTTTGAGGAAAAAAAAGCTAAAGTCCTATGAAAATAGTCTACTATTGGAGAAAAAATGTTAAATTCTGAGGTTAATAGTAGATTTTTTTGGAAAATAATCCAAATTTTGAGAAAAGGTCTTGATTTAGATGTTGGAAATGTTTATATTTTGAGAGAAAATGTTGAAATTTGAGCTAAAAAGTCAGATTTTAAAAAAGGAAAGTGTAAATTGTTAGATAGAAAGTCATAAGTTTAAAAAGAAGCATTTTAGGGCTGTATTTTGTCTTCATTCAGTCTGGTTCTGTGCCGTCAGGTTTAAATGTCATTAAAAACCCGTCGCTGACTTATTCCTTTGCCTCTTGTAAGTGATTTGTTCAGAGTCAGAAGCTGCACTCTGCTGTAAGAGACTGGTTACTCACTGGCCGTCAGGCAGGTGCAGTGGAAAATCATAGTCGAAATGTCTCTTAGAACCAGGGTAGAGTAGGTACTAAAAACTGGCGTCTGACGCGTAGTACCGCGCTAATGGAAACACAACACAAACCGAGTAGAGGAGAGTAGAGTAGAGCTGAGACGAGTCAGTGGAAAAGGGCCGTAACGTTACAGACACGTCTCAGAGCACCGGGCTGTGAGTAGCTGCTACTAAACTAACAGCACAAACTTACAAAGACAAAGTAAAGATAAAGTCGTGTTTCCTTTTTTTTGTTTGTTTGAAGTTGTTTATTTTGGGCGTTTTAGCTTTTATTTTGAAAGGGCAGCTGTAGAGAGAGACAGGAATCTTGAGGGACTGAATCAGCAGCTGAAACAACTTAACGCTCTTTAATTCTACGTCAGGCAGCTCTAGAAAAGCTCTCATGGCGTCTGTTTCCTGAGGAGCAGCTGCTGAAACGTCTCATTCAGAGAAACGAGTATGAATCAGTCAGAAAACTGCAGCTGCAGACGAGAGTCCGTCACTGCTCTGATCCACGCGCTGCTTTTTTTAAAGTTTCTGCAGAAACAAAGAGAGAGTGAGGACGATGACAGGAGATCTTTGTTTCAGAGCGTGGACACACTCTTTCACTCCTCCATCAGTCATGATTAAAACAGGAGTGAAAGCTGAGAGGAGTGCAACTAAGCACTTTGAGATTTCTACTATTCAGCTTATTGCACACACACACACACACACACACACACACACACACACACACGCTGTGGTCATGTCAGCAGCAGCAGCAGGGTGCATGTTTGCAGAGCTGCAGAGCCGCAGTGCAGCAGCAGCTGCCGCGGCCTCTCATCGCTCCGTCACTCTGAACAGCGGCTTTCAGCAACATCGCAATTAAACGGGTGTGTCACAGAAATACATTAGAACAAAACTCTACACACACTCCAGTCTGTCATTACACCATGAGTGAAAACATCTGTACCACTGAGTATCAGGGCCACTTACAGGAAAAAAAAAATGACACAGTGGCAGATTTACGGGTTTAAAAGTGGCAAATTTGCCATTTTTTTACAGTTGGAGTCCCAGATGTTATGATGATGCACATTCAGTGCAACACCAGAGACACAGAGGGAAACTGCCTCACTTTATTATTTATACACTTTATAGAACTGGCAAATGTGCAAATTTTAAACATGTAAATTTATAACTTTATACAGCTGGCAAATTTGCCACTTTTGAACTCGTCAAATTGCCACTTTACAACTTATAAATTTGCTGCTTTGATCTCATTTGTTTGCCTATATTCAAAATTGGCATATTTACTACTTTTATATAATCGCAAATTTGCCACTATTTGAACCCTTTTTTTTGCCTTTTTAACTTGTAAGTTTTTCAGTTTTTAAAATTGCAGATTTGCCACTTTCAAACCCATAATATTGCCACTAAACAAATCTGGCAATTTTGCCACTTTTGTACGGTGGTCGGGAAGGGCAAAACAAAATTACAAATTGTGAAACACTCTTACAATGGTTAAGACAAATTTACATTTTAGAAAACAATTTTACATCCACTAAACAAAAATTAAATTACCATAACACATTTACAAGTCCTGAAACAAATTTACCTTTCGGAAAACAAATTAACAAGACGTGAAACACTTTTACAAACGCTGAAACAAATTTACAAGTGGCGAAACACTTTTACAAGCTCAAGCATTAACCGGAAAGGGAATGTACCAACTCCCGGGATGAACCGGATGTGATAACGGGGAGCGGCAAATAGGCCAATAGTGTTTGTTGGAGGTCATCCAAATTGTGAAAGACCGACCACACGAAAAACAAAACTGCGTTAAGCGCATAATATGTTGTCCACAAAACGGACAAAACTTTACCTGGACGCCGTCCATCTTGGGTGACTGCCACTCCCCGTTATCACATCCGGTTCATCCCGGGAGTTGGTACATTCCCTTTCCGGTTAATGCTTGAGCTTGTAAAAGTGTTTCGCCACTTGTAAGTTTTTTTCAGCGTCTGTAAAAGTGTTTCACGTCTTGTTAATTTGTTTTCCAAAAGGTAAATTTGTTTCAGGACTTGTAAATGTGTTATGGTAATTTAATTTTTGTTTAGTGAATGTAATTTTTTTTTCTAAAATGTAAATTTGTCTCAACCATTGTAAGAGTGTTTCACAATTTGTAATTTTGTTCTGCCCTTCCCGGCCACCGTACTTTTGAATATGAAATTTTGCAGCTTTGTAAAATTGGCAAATCTGCCGCTTCATGAACTTGCAAATTTGCCACTTTATACAAACTGGCATTGTAAGGTCAAATTGCAGCTTAATTAAGAAATTAAAGATTCAAAGTAAAACAGAGCTAAGTCTAGACTTAAATAATAATACTATCCTAATAATAATACTAATACTAAGAAGTGTCTCTAGAAATAAAATAAAGCAGCGGCTAAAGAGAACGATAAGTTTGGCCAAAGCTCGCACATTATTCCCCATAAATGATAACAGGAACTCTAAATTTAAATCTCTAAATTAATATTGTTCAAAGCCTCTTAAATCAAACTTATCTGCAGATAAATATACAAAACTGAACTCAATCCATAACTAATTTACCTTCAAAAAAGCCGGCTTCCTTCCGGTAGGGTTTGACCCACTTTCAAAATGCCGCATCTGGCGCAGGTGAGGAGACAGCCTGCTGAAAGTTAGGAAAAACCTTCAAACAAAAGAGCTGTGCGGATCGAAAACGAACTAAAAACCCAAAGAGGCAGCTGTTTTTTTTTTTTACCTTGAAATGCATTAAAAAAGACAAAGGAAAATTAAAGGTGAACATAAGAAGACCTGTCTGATGTCTGTTGCTTCAGAACATCCAGATCACTTTGGGCAGTTTGTTGAAACCTCTTTTTCAAGTTTGGAGTTTGCACAGCCAGATGAAACTTGACAGGCATAAAGCCACAGTTTAAGTTGTAATTTTGCACTTTTATGATTTTTTTTTTGTCTTTAATTGGCCCTTATACTGTCGTACATTTGCCACAAACACACAGTAAATTTTACAGAAAGAATCAGGATTCTGCTGCTCTGAGACTGAAAATACTTTTTCACATGATAAAAAATAAAAAAACAGTTTCAGTTTAGTTTCTGTGTCTGAATAAAGATGTTTTCACCGCTGTTGTCGAGCTCTTGGCGGCGACTGTTTGTCCTCAGGCTGCGTTCGCCTCCATGTGATGAGAAGACTGACCTCTGTTTGCATCAGGGGGGCTTTTATTTTGGCGGTTTATTCAGGAAATCGATACATCTGCCCTGTGGTTGAGTTAGTTTTGGCTCCTTCAGAGTTTTAATGTGTATAAACCTGAACTTTAACAGCAGATTCAGATATTTAACACAGTTCATCGACCTGGAGCTGATGTTTCAGCGTCTGCAGAGATTTTCTGTAAAATGTCAGAAATAAAAAAGAAGGAAACTTCCAACTTGAATTCCAATGAGAGAAACAAGCATATTTTATGAAACAACACCGTTTTTCAACTTTTCCAAATGTAAATTCCATTAAGAAAGAAACAAATGAGTCACAGACATTTTTCAAAACAGGATTATTTTGTATTTGTCATTGAATAACCTGTTCACTTAAAAACACTTTCAAACTGCTGTGAAGAAATTATTACAGCTGAAACTAAAAACTTTGTCATTATCAAAGAGACTTTAACAGAAAAAGTTCACAAACTGACGAAGGAACACAAATTTTTTCTTTCGTGAAATGCAAAAGGAACTTTGAAAAAACTGAAAAACACTTTTTCTACACCATCTCTTGGTTATTATTACAATTATTAGTATTATTCAATTCCGTATAATACTTGACATTTTTTGAAATTGAATTTGCATTTCAGGTTTTTCTGTTTCCTTAAATGTTTTTATACTTCTGAATATCTTATCACCTTTTTTTATTTTTTACTTTTTTTTTAATATACATATTTCACTTTGTTGCAATATTTTGTCTGATGAATATTTTTGCATCATGCATCTCATGGTTTATTTCATACACTATGACTTTTGGAGAATTTTTTTTATATCATGTGGAATATGTTATTTAACTCTGGACGTAAATAATTATTTTTGCAATACAGCTGTGAAGCTCGATTTGTATCAAAACAAAGACATAAATATAAACTTTAACAGTAAAATCTTATTTATTATTATTATTATTATTATCTTATTATTATTTAATTTTAGTCTGATGTTCTTGAGGATAAGGATAAAGTTTGTCATTTTTGTAGCTGTTGGTGTTAACATGCTCATAACAACATAACAAGGGTCCAAATAAATATATTTTGTTTTTAAACTCATGCATTTTGTCCCTTGTGGCACACCGTAGTTGGACAGTATCTTCCTGCTTCCTCCTGTAGAGTTAGACTATTACTAATGTGTGTGTGTGTGTGTGTGTGTGTGTGTGTGTGTGTGTGTGTGATGAAAGTCCAGCGTCAGCGTTCTCCTTCACACTCTTCGCCTCCATCTGTGTAAATATTTAGAAAAACACCTCAATGATGACAGTAATGAAGCTCTGAGCAGGAAATATACAGAACAGGAATCACGTTTTCATTAGAGCTCATCAGTGTGTGTGTGTGTGTGTGTGTGTGTGTGTGTGTGTGTGTGAGTGTGTGTCCATGCCCCCAGGTAAAAGCTTCATACATAAACATCTGCCCTGTTTACCATCATGGTTCCCCCCAAACACTCCCTCAGACTGGATTACCACTCCACACACACACACACACACACACACACACACACACACACACACACACACACACACACACTTCCTCCCGCTGCCACCGAGCACACGAAAGTTCCACCGAGTATTAACTTCTTGTACAGACACTATTAATTGGAAGTCCACCTTGTCGCTCACACAATAGTAATTTGCATACCGACTCGTCGTTTAAATTTACTGATGTGTGAGTCTCGCTACAGAGACGAGTGACTGCCGTTGTGTGTGTGTGTGTGTGTGTGTGTGTGTGTGTGTGTGTGTGTGTCAGAGTCTGTTTAATTCCTCCCTCTCATGGTGTGAGGTCAGTGCAGTGATTAAAAACAGTGATGACTGAGGAGGAGCAGGTTGGAGGAATAACCCCGCCCCTAAACTGTGACATCACAGGTTGGAGAATGTCTTCATAGGAGCAGCAAAACCTAACACCAACCAATCAGAATCATCCTGCTCTGCCCTTCCATTCAAGGATGTTCATTTCCCGAACGGTACATTCCAGAATGTAACATTATGGAATATTCAGTTCTGGAATGTAATGTTCCTTAAGGTGACATTCTGGAATCTTTGGTTCCACCTTTTACCTAAACTTCTGGAATGTTTGACTCTGGAATGCTGGGTTCCATAATGTTGCATTTCAAAGATGTTCGGTTCTAGAATGTAAAATTCCATAACATCAAGTTCTGGAATGTTTGGTTCCATAATCTTGCATTCCGGAATGTTTTGTCCGAAAAAAAAAAAAAAAACATCCTGGAGTGTTGGATTCCCTAGCATCTGGTTCAAAAATTGTCACATTCTAGAATGTTTGACTCCCAAATCTTATACTCCAGAAACTTTGGTTCCACAATGTGACGCTCTGAAGTGTTTAGTTCTGCAGTGTATCACTCTGGAGTGTTCGGTCCCATGAATTATAATTCTGAAATTCTGTTTGTCACATTCTGGATTGTTTGGTTCTATAAAAGTGAGCTTGTGGAATCTTTGACTCTATAATCTTACATTCTGGAATGTGAAGCTCCATAAACGTGAGATTCTGGAATGTTTGACCCCAATGTTCGGGTTCTGGAATTGTAACATTCTGAAATATTGAGTTCTGGAATGGGAACTTTCTGGAATGTTTGGTTCTATAATGTAACATTCCAGAATGTTTCGTCCAGAAATAATGCATCCTGGAATGTTTGACTCCAGAATCTTATATTCCAGAAATTTTGGTTCCGTAATGTCACATTCTGCAGAGTTTAGTTCTGTGATGGAACATTCAGGAATGTTGGGATCCATAATGTTAAATTCTGGAAAATTTCTACTTCAGGATCTTTTATCCCAGAATGTTTGGTTCTGGAATTGTAGCATTCCAGAAAGTTTCTTCCAGAACTCAATATTTTGGAATGTCTAGTCCCGTAATGTTACATTCTGGAGTGTTTAGTTCTGGAATGTTACATTCGAGAATACTTGATTTCTGAATCTTTATATTTCAGAAATTTTGGTTCCACAATGTGACGCTCTGAAGTGTTTAGTTCTAAAGTGTATCATTCTGGAATGTTTGGTCCCACGAAATCCTGAATTTCTGTTTGTCACATTCTGGATTGGTTGGTTCTATTAACGCGAGCTTGTGGAATCTTTGACTCCAGAGTCTTACATTCTGGAATGTGCAGTTCCATAAACGTGAGATTCTGGAATGTTTGACTCCAGAAAGTTCTGTTCCGTAATGTCAAACATTCCAGAATGTTCGGTTCTGGAATTGTAACATTATGAAATATTGAGTTCTGGAATGGAACTTTCTGGAATGTTTGGTTCTATAATGTGACATTCTGAAGTGTTTAGTTCTGTGATGGAACATTCAGGAATGTTGGGATCCATAGTGTTACACTCTGGAAATTTTGACTTCAGGATCTTTTATTCCAGAATGTTTGGTTTCATTCAGGAATGCTCATTTTTTGAATCTTTGGTCCCGCAATGTTTGATTCTGTAATATTGCTTTTAAAGTGCTTTTAAGAGAAAAAAAATCTTTATTTTTTCTCTTTCCTCTCTGTCTCTTAGAAGCTCAGTCACTTTCCTATTGTGTCGTTTAGTTTTAATGGGTTAAGAGCTGATTCACTGTTTCAAAGCGCTGTTTTTGTTCACTCGAGTCAAAGTGTTTTATGATTCATTACAGCAGTGAGACTCAGATTTGTTCACTACAAAATGCATTTTTTACTGATGAGCAAAATCAAGACATAATTATGGGAGAAAGAGATGTTCTCTTTACACACAAAACAAAACCAGTGGACAAAAACTTGGGTACAGACCAAAGTGTTGTTCACTTGTTCAGTTTCTCACCTGTTGTCCCGGCTTGTTGATTGGTGAATGAAAGAATCTTATGTTTGATTTTCTCACTGAGTAAAGTGTCAGGATGATCTGATTCATCCCTGATTTGTGGTTTTTGTCAGAAACAGCTGAACCTGAAGTCTGTGTTTGTGAACTTGTTCTGACCCAGTTGAGAACCTGGAATGTAACATGTCTGGAATATTGGGTTCCCTAATGAATCATTATGGAGTGTTAGGTTTCATAGTGTTTAATTCTGGAATGTTTGACTCCAGAATCTGTATATTCCAGAAATTTTGGTTCCATTTGGTTCCAAAAAACCATAAATCCATTTATCCTCGTTGACCATTGACCTGCAGCTTTTATCACATATTTGTTTTTATCTGCATGTAAAAACCGTAGGTCATAAGCCCCGCCCCCTGGTGTCTGGCTGCAGTATAGGTCATAAGCCCCGCCCCCTGGTGTCTGGCTGCAGTATATGTCATAAGCCCCGCCCCCTGGTGTCTGGCTGCAGTATAGGTCATAAGCCCCGCCCCCTGGTGTCTGGCTGCAGTATAGGTCATAAGCCCCGCCTCCCCATGTATTCCAGATATGAGCCGGGAAAACTTTAAAAAATTACGATACCTGGTAGAAACGTTTCTCTCATCCTTACTCTAAGGTGGTATGATGATGTCATCTGGNGTTTCATAGTGTTTAATTCTGGAATGTTTGACTCCAGAATCTATATATTCCAGAAATTTTGGTTCCATTTGGTTCCAAAAAACCATAAATCCATTTATCCTCGTTGACCATTGACCTGCAGCTTTTATCACATATTTGTTTTTATCTGCATGTAAAAACCGTAGGTCATAAGCCCCGCCCCCTGGTGTCTGGCTGCAGTATAGGTCATAAGCCCCGCCTCCCCATGTATTCCAGATATGAGCCGGGAAAACTTTAAAAAATTACGATACCTGGTAGAAACGTTTCTCTCATCCTTACTCTAAGGTGGTATGATGATGTCATCTGGTTGCATGGTGTTCAGGTGTTTTTTTTCTAAGAAGTTAGTTTCTCATTAGTTATTGGACGTTAAAAACCGCGATATAAGTTTCGTTTTACGATAGTTGACAGCTGCCGTTCGTGAGTAGTTTTTATCGGGGATATAAGAAACTTCAGGAAAGAGCCAAAAGGAGACTAAACCTTCTGAGGAAGAAGAAATAAATATTTTTATTTCTCTTTTTTACTTGGCTCCACCTAAAATTCTCTACTGCGCAGACTCTGGCTGCACAATGGCGGCTAGAGAAACGGGGTTTTTGGCTACAAAATCGTAGAACGGTGACAGGAGGAGCCACGCTGTTTATTCTATATACAATCAATGGTAAAAACCAGCCTCTTCACCTCCACTCTCTCCATCTCAAACTCCCAGGATGCCTTGCTGTGTCTGCTCCTAAGCCTCCTCTTCAAATGAACCAGTAATCAGGCGCCGAGCAGCCACTTCCTGTTTTTAGCTTCCTTTCATCTGCGGACTTCACCCCACAAATAGACTCAGTTTATTTACAGACTACAGACCAACACGTGGAACATCTGTGGCGTTTCCTGTGGCACACACCTGCACACACGGCGAACTCGACAGGTGGAACGCCGCTCCATTTGTCGCTCCACTCGTCTGTCGTCTGGTGAAGTATTATCTCCCTCTGTGAGAGTAAATTAGCCGCAGCTCCACGGGACGCGGGCGTGTCACCGCTAAACGCCAGACAAATGCTCACGGGTGGCGAGCGATTGCTTTAAAATCCGCGTTTATACAGGACAAGGAGCGGCAGAGTTTCCTGGCACGCGGCGGCGGCGGCGGCGGCGGTGTGCTGCAGAGATTAAAGCAGCAGAAGAAGAGGAGTTGTCAGTTGGGAGATCCTGGCACGGCACAGTTTGTTCTGGGAGTGGGAAACGTCACGCCGCCTCTGAATGCAGCGCAGGTGTGTGCAGAGTGTTTACCTGCAGGATAAAGGACGTGTTGGCTGCACGGAGCAATCTGTCCTAATCCTGGGTCCATTTTCTGTTCAGGGTGAAAGAAAACAAGCGGAGTGATGGACGGCTGCGGAGGCGACGCTAAGCCGCTGCCGCCGCCGTCGTCAGGGACGTGTTTGGTATTTATAGAGTCGTGTTTGAGCAGAAAACTCCTGTTGATGTCAAAACAAACACCAACACTTTTCACTGCTCCTCTTCACAAAAATATATTAACACGACTTAAAGCTTCAGATCAAACTCTCTGCAGATAAAACTCTTCATTAATTCACATTTTAAAACAGCTGCAGCGAATTTAAGAGAGAAAGAGGGATTTTCTCCAAACACCTGATCACTTTACATCAACACGTTCATCATCCAGCTACAAAAATATAGATTTGAAGATTCTTCTGATTTAAAAAGCCTTTGATTTTAGCTGAGCTGATAATAAAGGTTAAAAAAAAACCCACTGACCTCATCGTCTCTTCTACAACCTCTGAAAAAATTCCATAAATAAAGTTTGAAGTTTGTACATCGGTGAAGTTCTCCTGGCTGGCTCGCCAATTGTTGTAGTTTTTCACGGATTTGTTTGATTTCTTCCTCCCTTTCTCACTTCTTTTATTCCCTTTTTCATCCACAGTTCTTCGCTACTTTTCTTCTACTTTTTCTTTAATACTTCCTCCCTCCTTTGCTTTCTTTCTTTCTTTCTTTCCAGCTTTCTTTAAATTTTGTTTTTCTAACATCCTACTTTCTTTTGGTCTTTCTTTCTTTCTTTCCTTTGTTTCCTCATTTTTTGTTTCTTTTGTTATCAACTGCTTCTCTTTCTTTCTTTCCATGAATTTTATTCCATCCTAACGTCTTTATTTCTTTCCTTACTTCTTT
Organism: Thalassoma bifasciatum; assembly: GCA_008086565.1. Taxonomy (NCBI): domain Eukaryota; kingdom Metazoa; phylum Chordata; class Actinopteri; order Labriformes; family Labridae; genus Thalassoma; species Thalassoma bifasciatum. Next base: position 52,084 of record RPOG01001963.1, read on the forward strand.
CGATTGTTCCCAACTTTTTGTTTTCTTTGTTTGTTTGTTTGTTTCTCTCTTTCTTTGAATTTTGTTTGTCCTATGTTTGTCTCTTTCGCTCCTCCTGTTTTTGTTTCTTTTATCAACTTCTTTCTCTTTCCTTCTTTCTTTCTTTCCTTGAATTTTATTCCTTCCTAACGTCTTTCTTTCTTTCCTAACTTTTTGTTTTCTTTTTCATTCTATCTATTTTCTTTCTTTCTTTCTTTAAATTTTGTTTTTCTAATGTCCTACTTTCTTTTGGTCTTTCTTTCTTTCTTTCTTTAAATTTTGTTTTTCTAATGTCCTACTTTCTTTTGGTCTTTCTTTCTTTCTTTGCTTCCTCATTTTTTGTTTCTTTTGTTATCAACTGCTTCTCTTTCTTTCTTTCCTTGAATTTGATTCCGTCTCACTTCTTTCTTTCGTTCCCAACTTTTTGTTTTCTTTGTTTTTTTGTTTGTTTCTTTCTTTCTTTGAATTTTCTTCGTCCTACGTTTGTCTCTTTCGCTCCCCCTGTTATTGTTTCTTTTGTTATCAACTTCTTTCTTTTTTTTTCTTTCTTATGTTTCTTCATTTTTTGTTCCTTTTCTTATCAACTGCTTCTCTTTCTTTATTTCCTAACTCTTTGTTTTCTTTCTCTTTCTATCTATTTTCTTTCTTTCTTTCTTTAAATTTTGTTTTTCTATTGTCCTACTTTCTTTTGGTCTTTCTTTCTTTGTTTGTTTCCTCATTTTTTGTTTCTTTCGTTATCAACTGCTTCTCTTTCTTTCTTTCCTTGAATTTTATTCCTTCCTAACGTCTTTCTTTCTTTCCTAACTTCTTTCTTTTGTTCCTAACTTTTTGTTTTCTTTGTTTGCTTGTTTGTTTGTTTGTTTCTCTCTTTCTTTCTTTCTTTCTCTGAATTTTCTTTGTCCTACGTTTGTCTCTTTCACTCCTCCTGTTTTTGTTTCTTTTATCAACTTCTTTCTCTTTCTTTCTTTCTTTCCTTGAATTTTATTCCTTCTTAACGTCTTTCTTTCCTAACTTTTTGTTTTCTTTTTCTTTCTATCTTTTTCCTTTCTTTCTTTCTTTAAATTTTGTTTTTCTAACATCCTACTTTCTTTTGGTCTTTCTTTCCTTTGTTTCCTCATTTTTTGTTTCTTTTGTTATCAACTGCTTCTCTTTCTTTCTTTCCCTGAATTGTATTCCTTCCTAACTTCTTTCTTTCGTTCCCAACTTTTTGTTTTCTTTGTTTGTTTGTTTGTTTCTTTCTTTGAATTTTGTTTGTCCTACGTTTGTCTCTTGCGCTTCCTCCTGTTTTTGTTTCTTTTATCAACTTCTTTCTCTTTCTTTCCTTCTTTCTTTCCTTGAATTTTTTTTCCTTCCTAACTTCTTTCTTTCTTTCCTAACTTTTTGTTTTCTTTTTCTTTCTATCTATTTTCTTTCTTTCTTTCTTTAAATTTTGTTTTTCTAATGTCCTACTTTCTTTTGGTCTTTCTTTCTTTCTTTGTTTCCTCATTTTTTGTTTCTTTTGTTATCAACTTCTTTCTTTTTTTTTCTTTCCTTGAATTTTATTCCTTCCTAACTTCTTTCTTTCGTTCCCAACTTTTTGTTTTCTTTGTTTGTTTCTCTCTTTCTTTCTTTCTTTCTTTCTTTCTTTGAATTTTCTTCGTCCTACGTTTGTCTCTTTCGCTCCTCCTGTTTTTGTTTCTTTTGTTATCAACTTCTTTCTTTTTTTTTCTTTCTTATGTTTCTTCATTTTTTGTATCTTTTCTTATCAACTGCTTCTCTTTCTTTGTTTTCTTTCTCTTTCTATCCATTTGCTTTCTTTCTTTCTTTCAATTAGACAGTGTCCTCAGTTCACAAACAATGGAAACACGAGCCTGTCCAAGCTTTTTAGGAAAGAACAATCAAGTTTATCAGTTTGAACATTAAATATTTTGTCTTTGTAGTGACTGTAATTGAACCCAGGTTAAAGAGGATTTAACTGTTTTTATTTGCGTTTATTTCCCTGGTCTCTTGTCTCTTGGTTGTATTTGTCTGAAGAAAGTGGTTGATGTTGATCCTCCAGGTCGTCAGGTACAAACTCAGAGTTTAATGAGATTCATTGAAAGTGAGCGAGTGGGGCAGAGTCTGTTCACCTCACTCAGCTTCAGCGTTTTCTTCCTTTTGTGTTTGCTCCATGGAAACACTTTAATACTCATTGTTGTGAAACTGAACTTCCTCTTCCTCAGCTCTCTGTACCTGAGGGTTAAGTTTCTGTAGTTTCTGATAAAACTCTCCTCCTCTCACTCAGGTTTCTGCTGCTGAATTAAAGCAGAGTCAGGGAAAGTCTCTGTCCTCGTTTCCTCTGTTATTTCCTCTCTGTCCTGGTTTCCTGCTCCTCATTTCCTCTCCATCCTTGTTGCATTTCCTTGTTTCTCTTCCTTTATTTGTCTCTGTTCTTGTGTCCTCTCCTTGTTTTCTTTCTTTCCTCATTTTATCTCCTCGTTTCCTCTAGTCATCCTTATTTCAGTCCTTGTTTCCCTTTCCTTTTGTCTTCTCCTCATTTCCTCTCTGTCCTTGATTCCTCTCCTCTTCCTCCTCTGTATCCTTGTTTCCTCTCCTTGCTTCCTCTCCTCATAAATTCTCCTCATTACTTCTCTTAGTTTCCTCTCTGTCCTTGTTTCCTCCTCTGTCTTTGTTTCCTGTCCTTGTTTCCTCTCCTCTTCCTCCTCTGTTTCCTTGTTTCCTATCCTTTTCCTCCTCTCTGTCCTTGTTTCCTCTATGTCCTTGTTTCCTCTCCTTTTCCTCCTCTGTTTCCTTATTTCCTCCCCTTGTTTGCTCCTCGATGTCCCTGTTTCCTCCTCTTTTCCTCCTCTATATCCTTGTTTCCTTCTCTCTTTCTCCTCTTTGTCCTTGATTCATCTCCTCCTCATGTGTTTCCTTATTTTCTCTCCTCTTCCTCCACTGTGTCCTTGTTTCCTCTCCTCTTCATCCTCTGTATCCTTGTTTCCTCTCCTCTTCCTCCTGTGTCCTTGTTTCCTCTCCTCTTCCTCCTCTGTTGTCTTGTTTCCTCTCCTCGTTTCTCATCTGTCCTTGTTCCCTCTCCTTGTTTCCTCTCTGTGTCCTTGTTTCCTCTCCTCTTCCTGCTCTTTCTGTGTTTCCTCTCCTTGTGTCCTCTCCTCATAACTTTTCCTCATTACTCCTTTGTTTCCTCTCTGACCTTGTGTCCTCTCCTCTTCCTCCTCTGTTTCCTTGCTTCCTCTATGTTTTTGTTTCCTCTCTGTCCTTGTTTCCTCTCCTCTTCCTCCTCTGTATCCTTGTTTCCTCTCCTTGTATTATCTCCTCATTACTTCTCCTCGTTTCCTCTCTGTCCTTATTTCCTCTCCTTTTCCTCCTCTGTATCCTTGTTTCCTCTCCTTGTATTATCTCCTCATTACTTCTCCTCGTTTCCTCTCTGTCCTTATTTCCTCTCTTCTTCCTCCTCTGTTTCCTTGTTTCCTCTCCTTGTATTATCTCCTCATTACTTCTCCTCGTTTCCTCTCTGTCCTTATTTCCTCTCCTTTTCCTCCTCTGTATCCTTGTTTCCTCTCCTTGTATTATCTCCTCATTACTTCTCCTCGTTTCCTCTCTGTCCTTGTTTCCTCTCCTCTTCCTCCTTTGTTTCCTTGTTTCCTCTCCCCGTGTCTTCTCTGTATTTGTTTCCTCTCCTTGTTTCTACTACTCATTACTCCTCCATGTGTCCTCTCTATCCTTGTTTCCTCTCTGTCCTTGTTTCCTCTCCATGTTTCCTCCACTTGTTTCCTCCTCTTTGTCTTTGTTTCCTCTTGTAAATCTCCCTTGTAGTTTCCTCTCCTCCTCCTCTTCCCTGTTCTTATTTCCTTTCTTTGTTTCCTCCCCTCATTTTTCTCCTTTCTACATTGGAAACACCCTCATGTTGGTCTCCTTGTTCATCTCCTTGTTCATCTCCTTGTTCTTCTCTTTGTTCGTCTTCTTGTTCATCTCCTTGTTCGTCTCCTTGTTCGTCTCCTTGTTTGTCTCTTTGTTCGTCTCCTTGTTCGCCTCCTTGTTCGTCTCCTTGTTCGTCTCCTTGTTTGTCTCCTTGTTCGTCTCCTTGTTCGTCTCCTTGTTCGTCTCCTTGTTTGTCTCCTTGTTCGTCTCCTTGTTCATCTCCTTGTTCGTCTCTTTGTTCGTCTCCTTGTTCGTCTCCTTGTTCACCTCCTTGTTCGTCTCCTTGTTCATCTCCTTGTTCATCTCCTTGTTCGTCTCCTTGTTCGTCTCCTTGTTCACCTCCTTGTTTGTCTCCTTGTTCATCTCCTTGTTTGTCTCCTTGTTCATCTCCTTGTTCGTCTCCTTGTTCATCTCTTTGTTCGTCTCCTTGTTCGTCTCCTTGTTCATCTCTTTGTTCGTCTCCTTGTTCGTCTCCTTGTTCGTCTCCTTGTTTGTCTCGATGTTTTTTCTCGATGTGGTCTCGTGTCCTGATGTGGCGTTCGGACGTTTGTTTGCTGTCAGGAAAGCGCGGCGCTCTGTAACAGATCTCTGATTGGCTCTGACTTGTGCAGAAACATGATGCAGCAAAAATCTCTTCAGTGTTTCCTTTTGTTCTTTTTGTTTGTGTGATTCCTGTCGCTCAGATTTCTGTCTCTGTTTCCAGAGTTAAATCAGGCGTAAAGAGGAAAACACACACACGTTACTTTACATCACATCAGACAAAAGAAACTTTATTTTCCCTGAAACAATGATAAATAAAAGACTCAGAGACAAAGAATGAGCTTTAAAAATGTCAAAGTTGATTTAGTCAAATGATTTAAAGAAGCTTCGTCCTCCTACTTTCAGTTTAGTGAAGAAAGAGTCAAAAGTTTTTAAGTTTGATGACGACAGAATTAAAGAGTTGATCCAACTTTTAGCTTTTTCTCCTTAACCTATTCACCACATTTTGTTTTTTCTCAAAATTTTGACTTTCAAACCAAGAATTAGATCTTTTTAGTTCAAAATTTCAACTTTTGTCTAATAATGTTGACCATTTATCACATCATTTTGACTTTTAAACTCAAAATTTGATTTTAAGTCACTCATAATTCCAACTGTGGCCCCAAAATTTTGATTATTTATCACAAACTTTTGCCTTTTTAACTCAAAGCTTGAGTTTTAAGCTCAAAATACAAAATTTTAACTTTTATCCTTTATTATTGATTATTTCACTCGAAACTTTGACTTTAAAACTCAAAAATTGTTTGTTTTTTTCTCAAAATTTAAACTTTCTCCCCATCATTTTGACTATTCCTTCAAAATTTTGACCTTGTACTAGAAAATGTGACTTTTTAACCAAAAAGTAGACTTTTTTTTAGCTCAAAATTTAAACTTTTGTCCCATAATTATTTCCGTTTATGTCAAAGTTTTGACTTTGAGAGTTGAAATTTGATTTTTTTTAGCTCAAAATTTTGACTGAAGCCCAATAAGTTTGACTTTTTATTTAAAAATTTTGACTTTTTAATCTAAAATTGTCACTTTTTAGCTCAAAATTTGATTTTAAGTCACTCAAAATTTCAACTTCGGCCCCAAAATGTTGATTATTTATCACAAAATTTTGCCTTTTTAACTCAAAGCTTGAGTTTTAAGCTCAAAATTTTAACTTTTGTCCTTTTTTATTGAGTATTTTACTCAAAACTTTGAATTTAAAACAAAAACATTTTTATTTTGCTCAAAATTTCAACTTTCATCCAATGATTGTGACTATTCGTTCAAAATTCGACCATTTACACAAAGCTTTGACTTTTAAACCAAAATTAGAATTGTTTTTGCTCAGAATTTAAATTTTGGCCCCATATTCATTTCCCTTTATTGCAAAACTCCAAGTAAGATTTTTATAGCTCAAGATTTTAAGTTTTTCACAATAATTTTTAACTTTTTATCCCAAAATTTTGACTTTTAAACTTGTAATTAGATTTTTCTAGCTCAAAGTTTTTACTTTGTTTTAGTTTGCCCAATAGTTTTGAATATATATTCCAAAATTTGGACTTTTACATCCCAAAATTGTCACTTTTCAACTCAAAATTTGATTTTCGTAGCTCAAAATGTAAAATTTTTACTTCATAATGTTGACCATTTACTTCAAAAATTTGATTTTAAGCTCAAAATTATGACTTTTTTCTCATTATTTTGACTTATCATACAATCATTAAATTCATTATTCATCATCATCTTTATAGATGGGGTGGGGCAGCTGCCACCCTTCACCCCCCCGTGAATCCGCCCCTGTATTTGGTCATTTTAATGCATGTAGGTTGTTTTTTTTTTTTTTTTTAATTATTATTATTATTTTTTTTCTGTTTCTGACATCTTTCCTCTGCTTCTTTCACTGTCTCATGTAAATCAGTGAATATTTCACTAATTATCACTTTGACACATCCATGTGCTGATGGTGTTGAAGCTCTTTTTTGGTTCCTGCTCTGAATAAATCAGACTAATGTGAGTTAAAGTCTCCAGCAGAGAAGAGTTTCCTCGCTCCTCTGTGATGTCACGACCTCTTCCATCCGTCCAATCAGCTCACGTTTGGCGTGTGAAGTCTGTTTCCTGTAACTCGTGACACAAACTTCTCTGTTTAAAGCCTGAAAGCTCGACAGCGGGGCCTCTGCTTCGTGTTGGTTTGAAAGACAAATGAGTTTCTGGATGAAATCAGTCATGGCGAGATCAAAACTGTCAGATGGTGACACCTTTTTTTCCAGCAGCGAGCGTCAGCTGTCACAACACATTGTCACTTCCACATCAGGTCTGATCCCCTAACGACACGCTGAGGAGTGAAAAGAGAAACCTGATGTTTGTGTTTGTGAGGGGGCGGATCTGTCGGCGCCCTGTTTTCGGGGTTACGCTCCTGTTTTTTTCTGCTTTTGTCAGTGGGAGGAGAATCTTTTCTGTTTGAGAAAAGCTCCTGGGCCTTTGGTGGTTTCTGTTGTTTTGGATCTTAAAGAAGTTCTGTGATAGAAATCTCTGTTTAATTATAAAAATGATCAGAAAGTTTCACCAGCTTTCTAACAAAAACACGAAGAAGCTGTTTGTGTCACTGCTCCAAACTTTCTACTAACGCTGATGGAAAGTTTGATTATATGACTGTTGAAAAGCAAAACTTTTTTTTAGTTTTAGGCCTGAACGATTTATCGTTATCATGATCATGTGATCGTTAAAGCTGCGATTTTTATTTTCTCCTGACTGACCCAGGATCTGCTAATAAACTCATCAAACTCATCGTCACGTATATAAATCATACACTTAGATTTGCAGCTTTAAGTGATTTAAATAACAACAGAAACAAAAGATAGAGTCAATATGTGAGAAAATTTTTATAAACTAAATCAGATCAAATGTAAAATCTATGTTATAGGTTCTGATAAATACCATAAAATCATTATTAAAATGAAAACATAAGTAAAGAACAGTTATAAGAAATACGGATAAAAAAATGCTGTAAGTGGACACAGGCCCTTACATTTTTAAAGGTTGTTATTGCAGAAACAAAAAAGTCATTTTTGAGTCTTTGAATTGATCTAAATGCTCCAAAGTCTGAGATGTTTTCTGTATCTGATATTATTAACTCTTAAAAAGAGACTTTAAACTTTATTTGACGTCAGATTAAACCTGGATTATGTAATTTTTCCACAAACAAAGTTTTACAGCAGTTTGACTTTACCCTCAATGTTCTAAACCTGCTCTGGAGCAGATTAGCCGTTCAGCATGAGTAACCATGGAGATTTATCACGGTAAGAAGTGAATCGGCGTCGTAGGACGGAAAATCCAGGATTAATTCCTGAAGTTATCTCGCTAAGAGAAAATCCAGCTTCGTTGTACAGGCTTCAGGACAAAATCACCAGAGGCTGAAACTTTTCATCAGGGTCATTGTTTAATCAACAAACGTTTCATTTTTCAGTCAGGTCTGTTGAAAGTTTCCTGTGCTGT
>RPOG01001963.1:65000-79610 GCA_008086565.1 Thalassoma bifasciatum
AAACATCAGTGATCCACCTCCGTGTTTCACAGTAGGAATGGTGGACCTTTCATCATAGGCCTTGTTGACTCCTCTCCAANCACTCCAAATGACTTTGTTCCAGAAGTTTTGAGGCTTGTCTCTGTGCTGTTTGGCGTATTGTAAGCAGGAAACTTTGTGGCATTTGTGTAGAAATGTCTTTCTTCAGCCCATTTTTCCTCAAGTGCCTCCTTATTGTGCATCTTGAAACCTTTTGACTCTCCAGGTTGTTTCGTCATTTTCTTGCCATTTTTGTTGACTTTGGCCCATTTTTGATGCTTTTCACTTCTTTTTGTCACTTGTGGATCATTTGTTGTTACCGTCTGACTATTTTCCAACTTTTATCTTGTTTTTCGTTGACTTTAGCCTTTTTTTAACCACATTCCACTGTTTTATTGTCATTTTTTTCACCATTTTATCTACTTTCTGAATTTTTTCCAAGTTTTCCCCAAATTTTCTTGCCATTTTTTGTTGCTTTTTGGCCATTTTGGTCACTGTCCACCTATTTTTTGCCACTTTTGACCCGTTTTTGCTGCTGTCTGAGTGTTTTCCAGGTTTTGGCCCAATTTTCTTGCTAATTTTGTTGCTCTTTGTCAATTTTTGCCAACTTAAACTAAGTTTTATTCCTACTCTTTGCTGTTTTTGGCTCATTTCTCCACTTGTATAGTTTCTTTTGTAAAGGTAGTTTTTAACAGTTTGTCTCTTTGGTTGAGTAACACATCTTGAAACAGCCAGACCACATTCTTTCAGAGAGTCCTGTATTTCAGCTGAAGTTATTTGTGGGTTTTTCTTTGCATCCAGAACAATTTTCCTGTCAGTTGTAGCTGAAATGTTTGAGGTAAAGACGCCGTCCGTCTGTTTCCTGCCATTAAAAGTGTTTCTGAAATTTCTCCTGCGTCTCAAACCTTCACAAAGACCCAGTTCTCGTATTTTCTGCCGCTCTCTTCTTCTTCTTCTTTAAAGTCTCACAGAAATTAAGACGTTTCTTTTAATCCTGCTAATTTTGGTTGAGGTGAAACTTCAGGCTCTTTGGGATTAGCGGTGATTTGTTAAAACGTTTAAATCAATCCTGGCAGCCTGTGAGGACGGCGGGAACCGGAGAAGTTTTTTTTTTTTCTTTTCTCTGTCAGCAGCTCCTGAAACTCTGATCAGAGTCAGTGAGTAAAAAAAATCAGGATGTTTTTCATCAAAGCTGAGGTCAGGAATCAGACGACAGGGTGAGAAAATCTGAGACGATCTGCTTTAATGGGCTGGATTAGGATTAAGACTTGGATTAGGATTGGGATTAGGATTAGCCTGGTGCAACATGACGCAGTTTGATGCTGTTTTATTGTCTTTTTTGTTGTCAGAGCGTCCGTAAAAACACTCTGAATGAAGTTAACGTGGTGATTTGAATGTTTGAGTTTTACTCCAGTTCATCGTTTATCACCTGACTTCACCTTCACACTGACAGAAAGTGGTGTCACATTAATCTCCCCAAAGATAATTGGAGCGAGTCTCTTATTTATCGTCTTGTCACGCTGGAGGAAATGCAGAATTCGACCCAAATTCAGAGGCTGATGCAGGCGGGTGATCATTAATTTACTGATTCATTCATATTCATTCACAAAAACTGGAAGGAAGACGTTTCACAAACTCACAAACTGAGTTATGTAACGTCATCTGCTGATTCTTTTTTATAGGTCAAATATGAAAACTAATATTTGTATGAAACAAAATTAAATCTGCTTTTTCACCGACGTGTGAAAGTTTATTCAAACAGTTTTTGTGACTTGCGGGAGTGAATTTGAAATGTTTAAAAATCAACTGTTAACTGTTTTAAATGCAGTTAGAGTCTCTTTAGTGAAGTTAAAAACTCACCAAGCGTCTTAAAATATCAGAAACAACTTTTGAAGATGTTTTTCTAGAGGCACCGGTGAAAACAGGGTGAAAAAAGTTCAGAGAAAACATGACCGGGCCCAAATCAGATCCCTGAGGAACACCACAGGTTAAAGAAGCCAAGGTTTGAGAGCTTTACCAGTTTTGTATTGAAATTATGCCTTTAATTGTCTCACTGTACCCTGAAATGAAAGAATTAGAAAAAAAATTAACATAAAAAGCTTTAAAAGAGAAATGTATGAAGGAATAAATGACACCAGAATTGACAAACTGCTTTCAGGATTCTGAAGTTATATCAGAATTAAAGAATGTTGCTCATATTATAGAACGTTTCCTGAATTCTAAAATGTTTCTTGGATTTACAACCCTCACCAAAATTACGGAATGTTCCTGGAATTTTAGAATGCAACAAGAATTCTGGAACAATACAGGAATTCTGGAATGATTCAGGAATTCTGCAATGATACAGGAATTCTGGAATGATTCAGGAATTCTGCAATGATTCAGGAATTCTGCAATGATACATGAATTCTAGAACGATACAGGATTTCTGCAATGATTCAGGAATTCTGCAATGACACAGGATTTCTGGAACGATACAGGAATTCTAGAATGATTCAGGAATTCTGCAATGATACAGGTATTCTAGAACGATACAGGAATTCTAGAATGATTCAGGAATTCTGCAATGATACAGGAATTCTGGAATGATTCAGGAATTCTGCAATGATTCAGGAATTCTGCAATGATACATGAATTCTAGAACGATACAGGAATTCTGCAATGATTCAGGAATTCTGCAATGACACAGGATTTCTGGAACGATACAGGAATTCTAGAATGATTCAGGAATTCTGCAATGTTACAGGTATTCTAGAACGATACAGGAATTCTAGAATGATTCAGGAATTCTGCAATGATACATGAATTTAGAACGATACAGGAATTCTGCAATGATTCAGGAATTCTGCAATGACACATGAATTCTAGAACGATACAGGAATTCTAGAATGATTCAGGAATTCTGCAATGATACAGGTATTCTAGAACGATACAGGAATTCTAGAATGATTCAGGAATTCTGCAATGATACAGGTATTCTAGAACGATACAGGATTCGTGATTCAGGAATTCTGCAATGATACAGGTATTCTAGAATGATACAGGTATTCTAGAATGATACAGGGATTCTAGAATGATTCAGGAATTCAGGAATGGTTCGAGAATTCTAAAAAGCTGCCAGAATTCTACAATTTCCTCAGAATTCTACATTGAAATGGAAACGAACCTCTAGAATTTAACTGTTCATCTGGAATAACAGGTTCCTTGATTGTTACCAGATTTCCAGAGTAGTATTACAACAGTACAATGATCCCTGGATATCTAATGTCTTGGAATTCTAGAGCTTTTCCAGGATTTTTCGTTTGTCCCCAGAATCCTAGAATGATCTCACAAAAAAGACACCAGAACTGTGGAACTGTTTCAGAATTATAGAATGTTACCAAAAAATATATTGTTGCTAGATTCCTAGAATGTCACCAGAAAACAGTATTCAGGTCTTAAATTCCTCAGGGTAGGATTTGTTAATGCTTTTCTTTTTTTTGCGTGACTTTTCGAGAAGGAGACGTAGAGTGGATACTGTCTTTTAAGCTGCTGATTTAAACTGTTATCTGCATCCTGGGTGACTGTTTGCACTTGTACATAAATTTGTTGAACCAGAGAGCGCTGAGGATCACTTAATGTTCAATAAACAGACAAAAAATACACTCTCATTAAGTGACGTACGTTATGATTCAGTTGTGATACAGCAGGATCCTCAACCATCGAATATATTTATGTGTTTTTAGTCTCAGATTTCATTGAAAGTGACATGGTTTACCCTGGGTTTGGTTATAAAAGTCTTTTGGATGAAAACAGATTATGTACTTTTGAGCCATTTTTGGTGGTGAAATGTTTTCCGTGGCAGAATATTTTCGGTGCATCCCTGATTGGAACAGTTGCAGAGCGAGTGATGGCCTTTAGAAAGCTTAAAGTTTTCTTCTTGTGGTGGTTGTGACATTGTTTTTCCCGACTTTCTGTCTGTGTGTGTTTTCTGCACATTAAAACTGTCCAATGCAGTCAATTCAGATCCTGAACTCAATCTTAGTTTAATTCATCCAAATATTTTATTAACTACAAGTTAGATACCTAAAGTTTCACTGGGAGAGTTTCCAGTGTTTGACTCTGGTGACTTTTCCAAGACTTGGGCTGAGATACTGAGGACGCCACATGGATTTGACTCAGGTTTTATTTTGGTGACTCAGACTCGACTATAACACAGTTTTTAGCTTCATCCAGCTGAGTGAATGTATCAGGAGGTAAATCTGTGCACTGCTCCTTTAAATCCACCCCCCAGAAACCCTCAGAGACCTTGTGTTTGGAGACTTAAAAAAAACCTGAACCTGTCACTCGTGTGTTCAGAGACAAACGTCGGAGTTTGATCTGCAGTTTTCAGCGTCTTTCTAACAGTCGGCAGAACGACTTCGCTTCTCCTCCACGTCTTCTCTCGTTCTTTTCACCCCCCCCCCCCCCCCCCCCAACCCCCTCGTTCTCTTACTTCCTCCCTCTGGTTTTGCTCCTGACCTTGTTAGATCATGTCTCAGCGGCGTGTGCGTTGGAGAACGGACGCTGCAGCACACGGCGTTTTAATAAAACATAACGTGAGAGAGTGAGAGAGTGATTTCTCTCTCTCTCTCTCTCTCTGTGAATGTGTGTGTGTGTGTGTGTGTGTGTGTGTGTGTGTGTGTGTGTGTGTGTGTGCAGACCCCAGGGCAGGGCTTTGTGTGTTTATCCTGTTGAGGTTGTGTGTGAGAAAGATAACAGGACGACTCAGGGCGACTCTCTAATTGGCCCACTCTCCTGCCCTGGATCCTCGCTCGCTCGCTCTCTCTCTTCTCTATATTTATCTCCTCTCTTCTCTTTCANAGAGAGTGAGAGAGTGATTTCTCTCTCTCTCTCTCTCTCTCTCTCTGAATGTGTGTGTGTGTGTGTGTGTGTGTGTGTGTGTGTGTGTGTGTGTGCAGACCCCAGGGCAGGGCTTTGTGTGTTTATCCTGTTGAGGTTGTGTGTGAGAAAGATAACAGGACGACTCAGGGCGACTCTCTAATTGGCCCGCTCTCCTGCCCTGGATCCTCGCTCGCTCGCTCTCTCTCTTCTCTATATTTATCTCCTCTCTTCTCTTTCAAAGCTTCTCTTCTTCTTCTTCTTCCTCCTCTTCTTCTTCCGCATCTTCATCTTCTCCTCCGTTGCCAAGCGAAGAGGAGAGAGAAAGAGAGAGAGAGAGAGAAGGAGGTGCCTCAGGTTGTGGGGGTTAAACTACGAGGCCGATGCTGATGAAAACATCTCGCCTGGAGATGGACGTGTGTGTGTGTGTGTGTGTGTGTGTGTGTGTGTGTGTGTGTGTGTGCTCTTCAGTTTGGAGTCAATAACCTGTTTTATAACCTCATGAAGATGTTGCTGCTGTTCGACCTGACTCCTGATGCTGCAGACGTTTTTTTCCAATCTTTTTTTATTGTATAGCAGCTTCTAACCTCCTGAAATTAAAGCTATAATCAGTAATTTTACAGTGGTGTTGCATGAGTCACATGATCCACATAAGGACGAATGAAAGTTTTAAGATTAAAGTTGAAATTTTGCAAAAAAAAAAAAAAGGGGAAAAAAATCCAAATTGAGATAAAATTGTCAAAATTTTGAGAAAAAAAATCCCCAAAACATTGAGTAAAAAGACAAGTTTTGACACGGTTATGTCAAAATTTAAAGACAAAAAAGTTGAATTTGGGATAATTGAGTCAAAATCTGAGATATAAATTTGAAAAACGGGAAGTCAAACATTGAGAAAAGACCAATATTTGAGATCAAGGACAAAAAGTTGAGAAAAACCCAAACAATTTTGGTATGAAGGTAAAAATTTTGAGATGAAAAGTTGATATTTTAGAGAAGATGTCATACTTTTCAAACTATAAAGTGAACAATTTTCGATGGAATGATGAAATTCGGGACCTGCCATTGGCTACAGCAGAATAAAGTGGAGGTTCTGGAGTGGCCATCTCAGTCTCCTGCCTTAAAAAAAGTTATAAGATATAAAGTCGAACCACGAGAGGTAATAATGTTGGATGAAACAAGTTAGAACTCTGAGATTAAAGTCAAAATGTGCAATTTGAAAAAAAAAAAAAAAAATTCAGAGTTTAGAGAAAAAAGTCAAACCCTGAGAAAAGACCGATCTCTGAGATAAAGGACAAAAAAATTTAGGAAAAAATCCAAACAATCTTGGGATGAAGTTAAAATTTTGAGATATAAAGTTGATACTTGAGAGAAGAAGTTTTATTCTTGAAATTAAAAAGTGAAAACTTTTAGATGAAATTTAGGACCTGCCATTGGCTACAGCAGAATAAAGTGAAGGTTCTGGAGTGGCCATCTCAGTCTCCTGACCTCAATATCATTGAGCCACAAACCTGCAGTTTTTGATCACTTTCCATGAGTTTACTCGCCTTAAAAAGAGAAATAAAAGCACAGTGACAGTTTAATAATGTGAATCCTGAGAAAGAAAGGTAAACTTTTAAGGAAAAAAGACAAAACTCTGAGATGAAAAGACAAAATTATGAGAAAAAAAGTCAAAGGTTGAGATAAAATTATGAGAAAAAAGGCAAACTGTTACGAAAAAAGTTGAATTTTCTAGGATAAGAAGTCTAAATATTGAGATAAAAATCTTATATTTGAGATGAAAGTCAAACTTTTAAAGTGATAAGTCAGAGTTTTTGAGATAAAAAGTCACAATTTGTTTGTTGGACGTTCACACATGACAATGATCCAAAACACAAGGCCAAGTGGACCTGCCATTGGCTACAGCAGAATAAAGTGAAGGTTCTGGAGTGGCCATCTCAGTCTCCTGACCTCAATATCATTGAGCCACTCTGGGGAGATCTCAAACCTGCAGTTCATGCAAGACAGAGCAAGAATTTACAGGAACTGGAGGCTTTTTGCCAAGAAGAATGGTCAGTTTTACCATCTGAGAAAATAAAGACCCTCATCCACAACCAGCACAAAAGACTTCAAGCTGTCACTGATGTTAAAGGGGAAATACACGCTGTTAAGAACTGGGGGAGGGAAATTTTTCATCAGGGTCATTCTGGAAGTTTCTGTTGTTGATTTAAAAAGAGTAAACTCAGTTGTTTGTTCATAAATGTCCTCACTCAAACACTAACCTTGTCATAAAGATTATAATTTAGTGCTGACTCAGTCTAGTTTAGCTCAGTGTCACAGTCTGAAGTCGACTCACTCATTAACCCGAGCGCTCCGCAGCAGCTGAAATATTTCCTCTGACCTCAGACTGGAGCTCCACAGAGCTTCTCCCAGCATGCATCAGGGCGCTTCAGGCGCTGGAAGCTCGTTTCATTTCGCACAATCAATAAGCCGAGGTGTGAGGAGGAGTGAGCGGCTCCTCGGAGACTCAAACCTGCCGCACAAACTGACTGCATTAAGACCGGAAGAGCCGCAGCAACCGGAGAGTTTATTTATGAGAGAGCACGCTGCTGCACGCCTGTCCCTGAACGCATCATCCAATCTGCTGCATAATAACCACGACACCACCCACGCCTGATCCACGCCGCCACCGTTTAGCTTCCTGGACATATGCAAGTAAATCCAAAACAAAACGATTCTAAAACGAAAACGAACAAAAACATTTCTGCCGTGTGTCAGGGAGAAAGACATGTAATTCTCACAGGTGCAGGGGCGGATCTACAGGGGGGGGGGCAAGGGGTGGCTACTGCCCCCTTAAAACAAAGCTGTGCCACCCTTTATTTTTTTTAAGTCAAATTTGAGAAAAGAAGACAAATTATAGGGTAAAGTTGAAATTTTTAGCCAAAATAATCCCAGTTTTAAGTTTCGATGTAAAAATTTGAGATAAAAGTTAATACTTTTAGATATAAAAGTCAAAACTTTGACATCAAAAGTCAAAAATTTGAGATATCAAGTCAACATTTAAAAAAAATAATCAGTCAAAACTATGGAGCAAAAGTTGAGATTTTTGTTTTTTTTTCTATTTTTCTTCAAGTGCCTCCTTATTGTGCATCTCGAAACAGCCAGATTACATTTTTTTCAGAGAGTTCTGTATTTCAGCGGAAGTAAAGAATTAAATTACAGACTGTTTTCAACCAGTAAATTTGTTAAACACTCGTATCAATGCCCCTCTTTAATAATTATTTCATTTCCCCTCTTTAAAGACTTATATCAATGCCCTCTTTTCACACACGTATAGATGCCCCTCTTTAAACACTCGTATCAAGACCCCTCTTTAAACACTTGAATTAACACCCTTCTCTAAACACTCGTATCCATGCCACTCTTTAAACACTTGTATCAATATCTCTCTTTAAACACTTTTATCAACGCCCCACTTCAAACACTTGAATGGATGCCCCTCTTTAAACACCCCTCGCAACGCCCCTGTGTAAACAATCATATCAACACCCCTCTTTAAACACCTGTTTTAATGCCCTTCTTTAAACTCTTGTATCAATGCTCCTCTTTAAACACTCTTGTCATGCCCTTCTTTGAACACATGTATCATGCCCCTCTTTAAACACTCATATCATGCCCCTCTTTAAACACTTTTATCATTGCCCCACTTCAAACACTTGAATGGATGCCCCTCTTTAACCACCCCTCGCAAAGCCCCTGTGTAAACACTCATATCATCACCCCTCTTTAAACACCTGTTTTGACACCACTCTTTAAACTCTTGTATCAATGCTCCTCTTTAAACACTCGTGTGATGCCCCTCTTTAAACACCCGTATTAACACCACTCTTTAAACACTTTTATCAATGGCCCACTTAAACACTTGTATGGATGCCCCTCTTTAAACACCCTTTGCAACGCCCCTGTGTAAACACTCATATCAACGCCCCTCTTTAAACACCTGTTTTAATGCCCCTCTTTAAACACTCGTGCCATGCCCCTCTTTGAACACTCGTATCATGCCTCTCTTTAAACACTTGTATCATGCCCCTCTTTAAACGCTGGTATCATGCCCCTCTTTAAACACTTGTATCATGCCCCTCTTTAAACGCTGGTATCATGCCCCTCTTTAAACACTTGTGCCATGCCCCTCTTTAAACACCCGTAACAACACCCCTCTTTAAACCTGACTGACTCCAGCTCCCAGCTCCTCTCTGCAGAAACCTCTTCTTCTTGTTTCTTTCTGCTCTGTCTGTTGAGTTAAAAGTTTGTGGATAGTTGCAGCAGAATTCGTCAAACAGTCCAAACTTTCTGACTCTTTTCTCCACGGAAACGAAGGATGGAAACGTTATTTTTACTCCTCAGGAAAAAGTTTAAAATTGGATGAGACGCCCACACGTTAAAGTCTCTATTTTAATTCATTCAGCTCATGAGGAGCGAAGTTTAAACTCGTCTGCAGTTAAAGTTCAAGCTGAGTGTTTACCCGAGGGCTGAGGAGAGTTTAACAGGTCAGAAAAAAACGAGGAGAGAAACGAGCAGAGAAACGAGCAGAGGAGAGCGACCTGCTGCACCAACGCAGCTGCAGAGGAAAAAAACCTCATAAATAAAACTGATGCAGGAACTTTCTGCTCCTGTTTCTGCTTCACTGAGCAAACGGTCGAATCAGGACGACGACAGATCAACAAACACAAAAAAAACTGAACCAAGATCATGAAAGTTTCACTGAGTCACAACAAAATTAAGAATCTAAAACGAATTAAGTCAAATTAAAATAAAAGGGAATAAAATGGATTTGTTAACATTTTTTTTTTGTCCATATCAATTTTAAATTATGAGCTAAAAAGTCAAAATTCAACTTTAAAATCTCAAAATTTTTCATTTTTTATTTTGTAATTTTGACATTTTTTTCTCAATTTTAACTTCATAATATCATGACTTTCTAACTCTGTTTTTAAATTGAACTTTCAAGATTTTGAATTTCATGTCAACGTTTTTCCTTTTTTCTTTTATTTCTCTTAGTTTTGACTTTATCACTCAAATCTCAATTTAGACTTTTATTATCAATGTTTTAAATTATTGTAAATATCTTCTCCATTTCTGTTATTTTTTCTATAAATTTTGACTTATCTCCAAATTTCATTCTTTAATCTCCAAATATTTACTTTTCGTAATTTTGACCTCTTTTTTTTCCAAATAATTTTAGCTTTTTAATATAAAATTTCATTATTTTTTTCATATTAATTGGACTATTTTCTCAAAATTTTGATTTTCTTTCTCAATTTTAAATTTTATTTTTGAATTTTATGTCAACGTTTTTCCTTTTTTTCTGTAATTTCTCTAAGTTTTGACTTTATCAATCAAAATCGTGACGTCTTTTCTTAGTGTTTGATTTTTTTCCCCATACAATTTGGGTATTTTCTGTAAACTTTGACTTTATATCTCAATTTAGACTTTCATTATCAATGTTTTGAATTATTGTATTCTGTTTTTTTTCTATAATTTCTGACTTATCTCCAAATTTCATTCTTTAATCTCCAAATATTTACTTTTTGTAATTTTGACCTCTTTTTTTTCCAAATAATTTTAGCTTTTTTTTTTCATATTAATTGGACTATTTTCTCAAAATTTTGACTTTCTTTCTCAATTTTAAATTTAAATTTTGAATTTTATGTCAACGTTTTCATTTTTTTCTATATTTGTTCTGATAGTTTTGACTTCATCACTCGAAATTTTGACTTATCTCAAAATTAAAATTTTTATCCCAGAATTTTGACTTGAAACTCAACATTTTGACTTTTTATTTGCAAAAAATAGCTCAACAAACTGAGGCCTCTATTTTTAAAAAAATATTTATTAACTAGCAGAAAAGTGCTCCCATACGATATTGACTTTTTAGAAATGTATTATTCTGAAAAATCAAATTAATCTACCAAGACTTTTCTTTTCGAGAAGTCTCATTGCTTCATAAATTTAACGTTTTCAATCACATTATAAAGACTCGTCATCTTTTCTTCAAACTAAGGATCATGAACTTAACCTCACACTCACACCTTTGTCCCTCCTCTCTCTCCGTACTTTCCTCTAATGCTGGTCACATTCTCAGGTCTTGGTTCTGCTGCTGAAACTGCTCCGTGTTTGTGTTTGTGTTTGTGTTTGTGTGTCTGTGATATTTAACTCACACTAAAACAAACTCAGAGGTGTTTGCCGATGATCGCGGCGGCAGAAGTTTAGATTTAAGACGCCGTCCTGAGACAAACCTTTTTATTCTGCGTGTGAAATGAGTCATCATCATCATCCTGACGCTCGCACACAGATGCTCGGAGAGTTCGACAGCAGAAGTTTTTGTTTACCTGGTTTTAAAGAGGCTCAGGTGAGAACAGGCTGCAGGAGGAGGAGAGGGCCAAATATCAAACAGGAAAATTCAACTCAAACTTTTTAAAATTAAAGTAAAAACAGGATGAGCAGAAGTCAAAGACGAACTGAACTTTACAGCTTTAAAACAGAAAGAGGTGAAACAGTAATAAAGAGACAGGAGCCAATCAGCTGCAGGAAACATCAGCTGATCGACCAATAAAATCAAAACATAAACACTTCAATTAAGATAAACGATGGAAAAACTTGAGTCTTTTCATTGAGTACAGAAGAAGCTGAGTTCTGATAAATTCAGCCGTAACATGAAGAAATATTTACAAAATAGTTAATTTAACCTCGTTATAAACTGTTGTGACATCACTGATTATAAAAGAGTTTGAGGGAAAATATTTTTACTTCTCAGCTAATTTATTCACACAGTCAATATTCTCCAATGAGTTTTTTATCTCATTCTGATGCTTTGATTATCATCAGTTACTTTGAAAACATTCTTTATCATTCTATTGCTTTCATTTCATTCTACTGCATTGTCATCATTCTATTGCCTTGATAGAATTCTATTGCTTTTAAAACATTCTATTATTTTGGTATCATTCTACTGCTTTGTCATTGTTCACTGCTTTTATAACACTCTAATAATCTGACAAAATTTCTTGACATTCCATTTCTTTGGTCTCATTCTATTGTTTTGGTCTCATTCTATTGTTTTTAATCTAATTCTATTGCTTTGATCTCATTCTATTGTTTTGATCTCATTCTATTGCTTTGATCTCATTCTATTGCTTTGATCTCATTCTATTGTTTTGATCTCATTCTATTGCTTTGATCTCATTCTATTGTTTTTTGTCTCATTCTATTGTTTTGGTCTCATTCTATTGTTTTGGTCTCATTCTATTGTTTTTTGTCTAATTCTATTATTTTGGTCTCATTCTATTGTTTTGGTCTCATTCTATTGTTTTTTGTCTAATTCTATTGCTTTGATCTCATTCTATTGCTTTGGTCTCATTCTATTGTTTTTTGTCTAATTCTATTGTTTTGGTCTCATTCTATTGTTTTGGTCTCATTCTATTGTTTTTTGTCTAATTCTATTATTTTGGTCTCATTCTATTGTTTTGGTCTCATTCTATTGTTTTGATCTCATTCTATTGCTTTGATCTCATTCTATTGCTTTGATCTCATTCTATTGTTTTTTGTCTCATTCTATTGTTTTGTTCTCATTCTATTGCTTTGATCTCATTCTATTTTTTTTATCTCATTCTATTGTTTTGGTCTCATTCTATTGTTTTTGATCTCATTCTATTGTTTTGATCTCATTCTATTGTTTTGGTCTCATTCTATTGTTTTGGTCTCATTCTATTGCTTTGATCTCATTCTATTGCTTTGATCTCATTCTATTGTTTTTTGTCTCATTCTATTGTTTTGTTCTCATTCTATTGCTTTGATCTCATTCTATTTTTTTTATCTCATTCTATTGTTTTGGTCTCATTCATTGTTTTTGATCTCATTCTATTGCTTTGATCTCATTCTATTGCTTTGATCTCATTCTATTGTTTTTTGTCTCATTCTATTGTTTTGTTCTCATTCTATTGCTTTGATCTCATTCTATTTTTTTTATCTCATTCTATTGTTTTGGTCTCATTCTATTGTTTTGATCTCATTCTATTGCTTTGATCTCATTCTATTGCTTTGATCTCATTCTATTGTTTTGGTCTCATCCTATTGTTTTGGTCTCATTCTATTGTTTTTGGTCTCATTCTATCCTTTTGATCTCATTCTATTGTTTTGGTCTCATTCTATTGTTTTTGGTCTAATTCTATTGTTTTGGTCTCATTATATTGTTTTGATCTCATTCTATTGTTTTTTGTCTCATTCTATTGTTTTTTGTCTAATTCTATTGTTTTGGTCTCATTCTATTGTTTTGGTCTCATTCTATTGTTTTTTGTCTAATTCTATTGTTTTGGTCTCATTCTATTGTTTTGGTCTGATTCTATTGTTTTTGGTCTAATTCTCTTGCTTTGATGTTATTTCAATAGTTTTGGTATCATTCTGTTGCTCTGATGACATTCTACTGCTCATCGTTCACTGCTTTTATAACATTCAATTGCTCCTAAAAAAATTCTACTGCTTTTATGACGTCACCTCATTGACCCAATTAACATGAACGACGTCAGGACGACAATAATCAGAACATTAAACTGGGTTGAGTCTGTTGACGTTCACCAACATGTTTCTGTAGAAGCTGATTTTACAAACAGGACGAGCGTCAGAGCCGTGAAGCTTCTCTGTTTGGAAACAAATCAAACCTGACGACCACAAACTGAGCGAGGAAGGTTTTGTTTGTCGAATCGCCGCCTGTAGCGCCGTGTTATTTTCCTGAAAGAGCGGCGTGTTTGTGTGTAACGTGTTTTTCTCCTTAAAGAGCGGAGAAGGAGCCGAGTGTGTCATCGTTTTTACTTTCATTCATCTGAAGAAGATTCACATTTAGATTCATTCAGCGACGGAGGAATCAGCCTGGAAACAGACACAAGGAACCAACGTTTATCTGCAGCGCTCAGGGCTGAGAGTGTGTGTGTGTTTTATCCGTCTCTATTATCTCTGACGTCCTGTGAAGGCGATGACAGTTCACAGCTGTGGTCTCTCTCTCACCTTTCTCTCGCTCTCTCTCACTTCCTGTTGAACTCTTGACCCCAGTGATGTCAAAATAAAACAAACAGGAGTAAAAACTACACAAAGCTCATAGAAGGGTCAATATTTCCTTCCATCATGAATTGAGTATTTCATCACATGTATTTCTTTATTCTATGAAACCTGTGTTATTTGAACACATCTTTAAACTATTAAAATATAACATGTTTTTTTGTGTTTTGGTTCCTCAAACCCCCAAAATGTCAGGTGGTGCAACCGTCCTGACAAGTATCCACAGTAATTAAACTCTAAAAATTGAATGTCAGTTATTGTAAATGGAAATTAAAAATACAGTGGCATTATTTTATGCTTCAACCTTTTTAAATAAAACATTCTTTGCAAATAAAAAGAATTTTAAAGCTGTTGAGAAATGTCAAAAACTTTTGTCCCGTAATTTTCACCTTGTCAAATGTCAGGGTGGTGCAACCGTAACATTAGACTTTTATTTTAAAGTGAAGAGAATAAAACAGGAAACAGGAAACTGCATCAGCCAGAGGAGCCCAAATGACATTTGTGACCAAGTGGAAAAGTTTGTAGATTTCTCTGAAATACTGATAAAAAAGGTTTTTTCACTTCATTGGTGACTGGAACAATTTCCATGTCAGGTGGTACAACCAATGTAATAATGTGAAATGTTATTTTAACATCAAATTATTTATC
>RPOG01001963.1:80047-115203 GCA_008086565.1 Thalassoma bifasciatum
TATTCACAAATAAAAGAAATGAAACACACAAAATGAAAATGTATGAGTCACTACAGACACTTGAGAGATACTTGCCAATAATTTCACACAGAAAAAATAACAGGAACATATAAATATATTTTCATATATTTGGTTGCTCCACCTGACATTTTTGGGTGCTCAAATTAAAAATACTAAAAAATAATGAACCTAAAACTTTGAAATGTTGGTCAACTACTGAAATCTGTTAGAAAACATAATTCTTCTCTCAGAAATATGTTTTTATCCATTTTCAAAGAACTTTTTAAAAATACGTTTTTAGACCCTCTTTTTGTCATTGACTCAGAAAACATTAAAAACTCACTTTTAGTTCATGTGTAAATGTCTGTGACCATTAAAACGTCTTCTACTCTGATCTTTGAGGAAAGTTCTGGAGTGGAAGCTCCCAGAACCCCGACTGTAAGGACTAACAGGCATGAATCTGGTTAAATGTTTGTCTCAAACTAGAATTTATTGATTAAAGACGTAAAGAATTGGTGGAGACAGACTCTAGTGGACACTCAGGGAACTGCAGGTTATTTAACATGGAGCTCTATGGGACTGACTCACTGCTGGAGACAGACTCTAGTGGACACTCAGGGAACTGCAGGTTATTTAACATGGAGCTCTATGGGACTGACTCACTGCTGGAGACAGACTCTAGTGGACACTCAGGGAACTGCAGGTTATTTAACATGGAGCTCTATGAGGAGATAAACAGTAAAATATATAAGCCAAGTTATAATTTTAAATAGATGAAAAATCAAAATTCTCAGATAAAAATTGAATTTTTGACAATTTTAGACAATATTTAAAGATATTAAATCAAGCATTTTAAGATATCTTAAAACTTCAAGAAAAAGTCATTGTTTTGAAACAAAAAGCCACAATTTTAGAGAGAAAGTTATAGTTTAATGATGGAGATAGAAAGTAAATTTTTTGAAATGAAAAGTCAACAAATTGGGAGAAAAAAAGTGATTTTTTTTAGATAAAAGGTCCAAAATGCCCTGCATCAAGCAGAAAACTCTAGTGGACACTCAGGGAACTGCAATTAATTTATTTTTTTCTCACAAATTCATGAACCAAGTCAAAATTTTGAGATAGTTCAGTAAAAAATTTAGAAACAATTTGTCAAAATTAAAAGGCAAAAAGTCACAGTTTTGAATGAAAAGTTAGAAAATGTAAATTTTATGATGAATAGTTAAATTTAGAGACAGAAAGTAGACTCGCTCTGTCATCAACAAACGTGTAATTTCTCTCTAACGCTTCTCTCTCTGCAGACGTGTTACTCTTAAACTGAATATGTGATAATAAACGCAGTAATGGAGGCGTCTGCAGCTGGAGCTCGACGTGTCATCACGCCACACTTACAGGGCGCCGTGAGGTCGAGGTCACAGCTGTCTCGCCCATTAACTCGCCGTAATCAGACGTGTTGGGTTGCAGTTGGACGGCGCCCACATGCGTCTTCATTTCTTCACAGCAGAGTCGACACGTGTGAGCGGCGTGAACGCGGTGAACCTGTGGGTTTCATGTGTTTTTTCATCACAGTTATGGAAGAAAACGCCTTTGACCTTCATCATAAACAGAAGACGGCAGAAACACAAAGGGCGACAAACATCAGAGCCACGTTCTCTACGTTTCTTCATCTCAGAAAACAATGTTTGACTCGCTCAGAGAGGATTAAATTGACCTCTGACCTCTGCTTATTGATTTCAAATGTCGCTCCAAGATTCAATCCAGTGAAATAATTTCTCTCTGTGAGCTTCACTGACTCTCAGACGAGAAAAAAAAACATAAACAGCAGCTTTTCCTCTCAGACTCACCTGCAGAAATCTTCACCGCTCTGTGAAATCTAAACTTTTCCTCATTAACGTTGTTTTTTTTTTCTTAATCTTCTTTTTCCAGATTCTTCCTTGACGAAGATGAGCCCCTGCTCCGAGGCAGGGAAACCCTGTAACCCCTGTCTGGACGCGGCGAAGGCGTGTAACCTAAACGAGACGTGTAAACGCCTGCGCTCTGCGTACAACTCCATCTGCAGTAAGGCCACGCCCCCTCAGCCCTCTGTGGCCAATCAGGAGCCGTGCAGCCGGAAAAGATGTCAGAAGGTGAGTAAAGAGCTGTCGCTGTGATTTCATCAGATACGTAACTAGGGCTGAAAGATTTATCATTTTCTGATCGAAATTTCAAACATCACGATCATGTTTTCGCCAAAACTGCGATTTATTTTGCTCCTGACTGACCCAGGATCTTTAGTGTCAGCTGTTTCACACACACACGTGTTTAAGTATAAAACTGTTGGGAAAGGTTTTTTTTGTTCCTTGGGATTGTTGAATCTCGTTTTTCTTATTATCACTTATTTAATCTTTTTTTTATTTTTATTGTTTTGTATTTTATCTTTTTTAACATAAAACAGTTATTTTGCACTCAATTGTTTTTAAAAGTTAAGAGTCAAAGATGCTCTTTTTGTTCTTCAGTTGTTAAAACTAAAAATGTGATTAAAAAGTCCAGTTTAAAAATAAAAATAGCAAAAGTCGTATTTAAAGTTCAGACTCAGTGGAGGAGTTTGACTAAGGGTTTTAAGAAAAGTCAAAATGTGGCTATTTATCTCATAATCTTCTCTTTTATTTCAAAATTTTGCCTTTTATCTATTAATGTTGTCTTCATTTCTTATAGTGTCGACCTAAATCTAAGAATTTTGACTTTTCATATCAAAATTTCTGCTTTTTATCTCAAATGTTGGAAAAAAGAAAGATATTATTGTGCCTTTGGGAAAAGACTTGTCTCAAAAAGAAACTTATAAATTAGGTGAATCCTTCAGTGCTTGATTTGTAAATCAGACACTAATTTTTGGGGCCTGTAAAAAAAAAAGAAAGGACACATCGAGAATATTAGAAGTTTTGAATTTAGACAGAATGCTATGAAAAATAAGTATCTAAGATATTTAATGTAAATGTTGTTTATCATGTTTAGAAATTTCCCTCAACATCTGGAGCAGAAGCTGCTGCTGTTCTCTCTCAATTGTCGACCATCGCTTCACTATTGGCCCTTTTCCTCTGACTCGTCACAGCCCTACTCTACTCTCCTCTACTCGGTTTGTGTTGTGTTTCCATTAGCGCGGTACTACGCGTCAGACGCCAGTTTTTAGTACCTACTCTACCCTGGTTCTAAGAGAGTAAAGCTGATACTAAAAGGTGACGTGGACGGACTGCCGGTCACTCATTGGTCAGAGAATGTCGTCTCTGCAGCTTCTGACTCTGAACAAATCACTTACAAGAGGCAAAGGAATAAGTCAGCGACGGGTTTTTAATGACATTTAAACCTGACGGCACAGAACCAGACTGAATGAAGACAAAATACAGCCCTAAAATGCTCCTTTTTAAACTTATGACTTTTTATCTAACAATTTACACTTTCCTTTTTTAAAATCTGACTTTTTAGCTCAAATTTCTACATTTTCTTTCAAGATTGAGACTTCTTCTCTCAAAATATAAACATTTTTAACATCTAAATCAAGACCTTTTCTCAAAATTTGGATTATTTTCCAAAAAATCTACTTTTAACCTCAGAATTCAACATTTTTTCTTAAAAAGTAGACTATTTTCATAGGACTTTAGCTTTTTTTCCTCAAAACTATTACTTTTATCTTTTAAAGATTGGATTTTATTCCCAAATTTTTATTTTTAAACCCAAGTCTTAAACTTATTTTCCCAAAATTGTGACTTTTTAACTCAAATTCAGACTTTCTATCTCCAAATTTTGACTTTTCATGACACAATTTTGAATTAATATGGGCAGAAAAAGTTACAACAAGGGAAGTTTTTCTTGTTTTTTTGACATTTTTTTGTTCTTTTTTGTCTTTTAACTGGTTGAAATGAGCTTCCGTAGGATAAGAAGTTGATTGTAAGTTTTTACATCCACAGGCGTCTCGTGTCTCTTCAGTTCGTCCTTCATGATTCCTAAAGAAGTTAAAAGTCCTTTTTAAACCAAAAAGAAGTTAACAGCAAAGATAGTTGGCTTTAAAGAGTCTTTTAAATGAAATCAAAGTTGGTCGGTGCAGGAGCGATCTGTCTGCCACGAGAGTCTTTAAGCACCAATCAGTCCATTAATCCACAGGGAACCAAAAAGGAAAACCAGTTCAAAGAAGAATGATTGATCAACAACAAATCTCTGCTATACCAGGCCCAAAAATCAAAAATTAAAGTGATCTCACTGGATCCAGGGAAGAGTTGATGTCAGNACCTCCGTTGTCATGACGACCCACATTGAGCCGCTGTATTACTTTAATGAAATCTTTTTAAAGCTTTTTTTTTTTCCTTTAAAGACCACGGTGGCACATATGTTAGTACAAAATGATGTTTGTGTGGCGTTATAGATGAACATGCACGCACTTCTGCGCAGCACTTTAGCGCAGCTGTGTTATAAGATCCACGCCCACCGTGAGTCTGTAGTCGGGCTAGAGGAAAAGAACCAAACCCAGTAGAGACGAGTAGAGTAGAGCTGGAACTGTAGAGTGGAAAAGCGCCATAAGTTCCTACCTGAGTGTTCGTGTTTAATTTCTTTATTTCCAGACTTTTCTTCCCTCGTTTCTCTTTCAGGAGGTGTTTGTGTATTTCAGTCTTGTTTTGGATTTTCTCTCTGACCTGTGGTGTAACGTTCACAGAGTATTTGTTCAGTAACAGCTCTAAACGCTGCCGGCTGCTCTCTGAGTAAAAACCTGAAGCCTTGTTAAGGCTAAAAGGTTTTTAACATTTAATTTCTTCTCTTGTCTGATTTCCTCAGATGGAAGCTGAGCGGGTTTCATTTCCATATTTATTACATAACTGTTCTTCTTTTTCCAGGGTTTAAAGTGTGTTAAAGATCTTTGCTCAGCACCTCGTGGTTTTAATGTGACACAGATGCTTTAATGAGCCTCCTTGAATCAGACCTGATGATAACGTGACGCCGTCGTCGTGGTTGTGGCTCCTGTTGCAGGCGCTGCGTCAGTTCTTCGAGCGCGTCTCATGGGAGCTCAGTTACCCTCTGCTCTTCTGCTCCTGCCCGGACCAGGCGTGTGCCGAGCGCCGCCGCCGCACCATCGTCCCGTCCTGCTCCCACCAGGAGAGACACAAACCCTCCTGCCTGGAGCTGCGGCGCATCTGCCGCTCCGACGCGCTCTGCAGGTGAGTCATGTGACCGTCAGCTCTGCAGGTGAGTCATGTGACCGTCAGCTCTGCAGGTGAGTCATGTGACCATCACCTGAGTTTGAGCTTTTACCTGTTGCTCTGACGCTCTGTGAGAGGTTGGCGAAGGATGTCGACCCCATCACAAAAAGTCAGTGTTGGTCATGTGACCTCCTGCAGCCAATCACATGCTTCGCTGTCTCACTCATGAATCCTGAAAGTCCTCGTAGCTCGTTTCTCTGATTGTCCTGAGGCTCAAAGACGAAATAATCAGAGAAATCAGAGTCTCAAGTGTTTAATAGGTTTAATAACAGACAGATTCAGACATTTATGGATCATAAACTAAAGTAACCTGAGCTAGAGCTGCACGATATGGCCTAAAATCAATACCTCAATATTTTTTTGCTATATCTCAATACACGATATATCTCGATATTTTGATTTCTCCTGTAAATCACTATATTAAATGTTCAATTCAACCCTTTAATTAATGAAATGACACCAGTATAATGTTTCAAACAGACCTTTCAGTAAGATTTATAACATTTGCTGCCAAAAAGGGAAAAATCTAAATCAGGTCAAGTTTAACAAACTGTTTACTCCAAAACACACTTTATATATTTACATATTTTCAATTCCAGTAAAAGATTTCATTCAGATTTATTTATCTGGTTGAATGTATCACATGACTGTCTCAGTAGATTTCTAAAATTACAACAATGAAGATTGAAAAAATGTGAGAATAAGATGAACTGAAACTGGGGATGACTTAATCTAACTTTTATTTCCATAAATCAGCTTCTTGTCTGTTTGTGGAGCTGAAAGGACTCTGTTAGTGACGTCTGTCTCTGAGCCTGAGCTCTCAATGTAGTTTTGTGGTGTAATGTTAGTTTTACAGTATGCTCTTATTTTGAAGGACACTCAGGTTAATAACAGGAAGTTAGTTGGGCAATAAACCGAGACGCGTGAATGAATGCTCTGTGAAACGTCTGTGGGAATCTTTAATGTGCAACACGACAGTTAGAGGATTCTCCTCCTTCCTCTGTTTACTTAACAGCTCAGAGTTTTATATTTCGAGCGTATTATAAGCCATTTTTTGTGATGAAAGTTAAATTAATGAGAAAAAATATGAAAATTCCATCGTTTTATCCCAAAACTTTTATTAAAAATAACTAAATATTTTGATATTTTTCTCATGATTCTGACATTTTGTCTCAAAATTTCCCAAATTTTGAATATAATTCTCACTTTTTTTAAAACTTTTTAACTCATAATTTCAACTGTATTGTCTCAAACTGTGGTTGTTGACATTTATTTGCCTGAATGAGGTCAAGATTTTCAAATGAAAAGCTGAATTTATAAAATAAAAAGTCATATTTTTGTCTGATTACCTCAAAAACTGTGACTTTCTATCCCAAAATTTGATTTTTCTTTATGAATCTGACATTTTATCTCAAGTCTCAAGTCTCAAAAACTGGCTTTGATGACTTTTCTTGGCCTATGATAAGTCAAATTGTTGTGATGAGAAGTTAAATTAATGAGAAAAAAAAGATCAAAATTCCATCTTTTATCTCAAAACTTTTAACGTCTATTGGAAATATTGAACTTTTTTTTTATTATTTTGATATTTTGTCTCAAAATGTGCCAAATTTTGACTATAATTATTTTTTTTAACCTTTATATCACATAATTTCAACTGTATTGTTTCAAATTGGGATTGTTGAGATTCTATTGCCTGTATGAGGTCATAATATTGTAACATGAAAAGTCAAATTAATGAGATAAAAAGTCACATTTTCATGTTTGAATACCTCATAATTTTGACTTTCTATCCCAAAATTTGATTTTTCTTTACGATTCTGACATTTTATCTCACAAGTTTCTATTATTTTCTCAGAATTTCAACTTTGTTAGTTCAATATTTTTGCTTTTTTGCCTGTTTTGAGTCAAACTTTTGAGAAAAAAAGTCAAAATTTCATCAGGTTATATCAAAACTTTGACGCCATCTCATAATTTTGTCTTAATTGTCTTAAACTGGTTTTGTCAAAATTTATGTGATAAAAAGTCATAATTTCATCTTTCTATCCCAAATGTTTGACTTATCCCATAATTTTGACTTAATATCTCAAAATTTCTGCTTTTTGATACAAACATTTTGCCTTTTTGCCTTAAAATTTATGACTGAATTCATCCACTTTTGACTTATCTCAACATTTAAACTTTTTTTTTTGAACTGTGATTTTTTTATGTCAAGATTTAAGCCTAATATGTGCTAAAAAAGTTCTCACGAAGCCAAGTTTTCATTTTAATTTTTCTCATTGGCGGAAACGGGCTTCCGTAATAATGCATCAGGTTAAATAAACAGGAAAAAAAATGTTTTTTTCTTGTGCAAAGATACAAATAATGCTTAAAAACTGTCTGTGAAAGTGTAGTTTGTGTTCTGAGTCAGTGTTTAAATGTTGACGCGTTGAGTCCAGACAGTTCTCGTTCCCTTGCTGCTTTGTTCTTTAGGAGGAAATCTAAAGTTTTTCTGTGAGTCGTGTTGACGTGCAGAGATGTGGAGGATTTCCTGAGCTCACAGAAACATGAAAAAGACAGAAACTGCAGGAACCTTCAGTCTGTTTTCTCTGTTTTCTCGTTGTCTCATCACCTCCGTCAGCGGGGGATTGTGTCCTCGCCGTCGGATTTTTCACGCCTACGGTTTCACGGTCGAGGTTGAGGTCAATAGCAGCTCCGTCTTTTTGTGAAGCGTGAGCGTCTTCTGCAATTAGAGCTAAACGAGTCTTTTTGTTCTTTCCTCTCTGAGCGTTTCAGTTTTTCCACAGAGAGTCTGACACCTTGAGAGAAAACACTGAGTTTTTGTTTCAGACGCAGGAGAGTTTACGTTCGAGTGAGGAGGAAATGTGTTAGTTTCTCTGCATTAAAGTGTGTGTGAGTGTGTGAGATTGTGTGTGAGTAACGCTCAAACTCTCAAATTTGCACACGTTAACACGCAATAAGGGGATTCTTTTTAAATTCGAAGTAAAACAAGCAACTGAAAAGGTAAGTATCTAGGTTTATATGAAGTTAGAAGTGTTTAAGTAAACTAAAAACTCATGAGAATGCGAACAGAAACTCGAATTTTAATTATAACACGAAATATTGGAATGAAGCAAAACAAAAAGCCCCTCAAAGTTCACAAAACACAAACCCCGAACAAAATATGAAACAAAATTACGTCACCCGATCGACTACTTATCAAAAAATCATCTTTTAATTTTTTTGCCTTAAATCCATAGTTTTGTATTTATTTTGTATAATTTTGACTTTAATCTTAGAGTTTTGACTTTTTATATCAAAATTTCAACTTTTTATCTCAAACACTGCCTTTGTTTCAAAACGTAGACTTAAGTCATCTTAAAATTTTGACCTTAAATGAGAAAGTTTGGACGTTTTTCACATAATATTAAATTGATTTCTTAAACTCTGGAAGTTATTGACTTTTTGTCTTAGAATTTTGTCTTTATTTCTCAAATTTTCCACTTTTCATATTAAAATATTGACCTTTTATCTCAAAGTTTGAAACAATTCTTACCTTCAGTTTTTATTTTCATCCTCACATTAGAGTAAAAGCTTTTGATGTTTCAATGGTTTGATGTAATTTTCTGTCAAGTTTGTAAATGTTTCTGTACATTGTGAAAACTTCACTAAAGTTTGATTTAAAGAAAATAGTGAATCGAATTGAAATCGCTGAATCTGCCAGAAAAATCACAATTAGATTTTTTTCCAAAACCGTTCAGCTCTATTTGAAGTGATGTTAAAAAATGAACTGGAACACTTTGGAAGAAAGAAACGAAACATTTTAAGCTCTCATTTGAATCATACACGGTTGGGAACTACTTTTTCTTACGCCTGCCTGATCACAACAGTGTGTGAGTGTAAACAGAGTCACGTGTGATGTTTTTTCAGCTCCTACATTTATTCAGGTGGGTTTCTAGTGAATTTGTTATTCTTCATTCCTTTCCATGGCCACACAGCCCCCCCATCAGCTAACCAGAGGTATTCTGAGTCCCTTTAGATCCTCAGACCCATTGTGAGACTTGTCTGGAGGAATTTCTGCTGACATTGGATCAGCTTGTAATGTGATTTTTCACTTTCATTTTGAGTCTGGATCTGAATCCAGAGCCCCATGGGGTAATAATTTTGATTTACATTGATCATTTTTATGTTATTTTGTTCTCAACGCACTACCATATATTGAAAAAAAATATTTTCAACTGCAATTTTTCATTGGTTGAGACCAAGGAGGTGTTGTTTGAGTGTTCCCTTTATTTTTTTGAGCAGTGTATTTCAGCCAATTGGAGCTAAAAACAAAAAGTCTATTTTTTGACTAAAATCTTATCCCAGGCCCTGTCTGACCTTCTTCAATGGTAAGTTTAGTGTAGTTTATTCAAACACATCAACCTTGGCGAGCGCTGATACACATACATGCATACACATACATATACATATACACATACATATACATATACATATACATATACACATACATATACATATACATATACATACACACATACATATACATATACATATACACATACATATACATATACATATACATATACACATACATATACATAAACATATACACATACATATACATATACATATACATATACACATACATATACATATACATATACACATACATATACATATACATATACACATACATATACATATACACATACATATACATATACACATACATATACACATACATATACATATACACATACATATACATATACACATACATATACATATGCATATACATATGTACAATATATTTCACAGTGGATGTGTGGAAAGGGTGACCCCAAAGAAGCTATTTAAAGCTTGTAGCAGGGGGCCAGTTTTCCCACAAATAAAGCAGGAGCACACAAGTAAAATAACAACACAAATACAGACGGAAAGAAAAGAAACAAAAAGAGAAAGAAAATGAAAAAAGAGACAAAAAAGTAGCAGACGACCCTGATATTGTTCGTGGATGCAGTGATATAACCAGTAAATCAGAGATACTTAGACAATAGTAACTGTTTTAGTTTTTTCTTGAAGACAGAGATGCAATGTGACGTTTTTAACTCATTATCAAGCTCATTCCAGATCTGACGCCCTCTGCAGACAAACCTGAGGCTGGAGCGTTTCAGTCTACGCTTCTTTCCTGTGATAAGATGTTTGTTCCTGTAGCATGGGTGTGTGTGGGTAAAGAGA
Source organism: Thalassoma bifasciatum (assembly GCA_008086565.1). NCBI lineage: Eukaryota > Metazoa > Chordata > Actinopteri > Labriformes > Labridae > Thalassoma > Thalassoma bifasciatum. The sequence continues at coordinate 90,481 of RPOG01001963.1, forward strand.
TTGGAATGAGCTCACGCAGTTTATTGTTCATTTTGTGCACAGTTTGATACATTATACAAGCGTTTTGTAGATAGTTGTGTTCTGTTAGACGCAGAAGATTGTGGCGTTTGAAAAGTATAAACTCAGACCATGTTATTGCACGTGTGACCTTCTTTTGGAGATTCTCCAGCTTTTTTTGGTGAGTGTGAAATGTGTTGCACCATATGATATTACAGTATGAGGTTCAAACAAAGTTTTGTACAAAGTGAGAAGTGCTGAGAGTGGAAGAAAATGTCTTATCTTAAAAAACAGAGAAGCATATTTTGATAACTTCTTTATGAGTTCTTGGATGTGGTGTCTGAAATTAAGGTTTTGGTCAATGAGAACCCCCAGAAATTTTGTTGTGCTGACTCTTTGAATAATCTGCCCATGTATTTTTGGGGAGATTAGCTCAACAGCAGCCTTTTTATGTGAATGAAAAATAATGTAGTTTGTTTTATTGATGTGTAAAGAAAGTTTATTGCACTTGAACCATTTGTCAATTTCCACAAGTTCGTCATTCATGATTCGTTCTAATTCATCTGGGTGTTTGTGGGAGAAAAGCAAGTTTGTGTCATCAGCGTATAGGATTTTATGTGACAAAGGTGAAGCGTTAACAAAGTCATTAATATACAGGATAAATAGGAGAGGTCCTAAGATGGAGCCTTGTGGAACTCCATGAATGATGGATTTATTGGAGGATTTTTGGTCCTTTATGCAAACATGCTGATACATGGTAAGTTGTACATGTGATCTAACAAAGGTAAATGGCAAATATTAACCATATAAACTGTTTGTACTGCTTGTAATTGGGATAAAGTAAACATTTGTTGAGTAGTTCAACATAAAAGTGTTTGATTGTGAGTCATTACAAACCACAAATTGCAACGGGTCCACCAGACCCGAAACCTTTTTAGTGTAACAAAAAAACGAACAGAATACAAGGGTTAAGTGAATTACATAGAGATGTTTTTGATAGATTATTTAGAGCAATTGCAATGATAAAAAAATAAAAACTTAGAAAAATTCTGGAAAAACGGAAATAATAACATTTTGTCTGCAAGAATTTTACTCAGTATCAGATCGAACATCACTGCTTCTGACAGATTTACACCACTTAACTATTGACTGACCCCCCCGTAAATATTTTTCTAGAGCCGCCCCTGCCTCTGAGGCCTGATTTTTTATTTATTTATTTATTTTATCGCATCAGCGCCGTGACAAATGTTCCAAAGATTAACAATCCCAGAATCCTTTGGACCTTCCTGCAGGATGTGTGTTAGCGATGTTAGCCTCCTGTCTCAGCACAAAGCAGGATCAGAGCGGCTGAAAGAGTTGCACACACACACTTACACACACACACACACACACACACACACACACACACACACACACACACACTGAGCGGCTGCTTGTTTGTGATTTGCCGTGCGCTCAGAGAAGCTGTTTCTTTGTGTTTCCTGCTCTGAGTAGGTGTCTCTTTGAGCAGCGAGCGTGTGACTTACAGAACAGAAGAGAACAGCAGCGGTTAAATCGATAACTGGGGAAAAAAAATGCTGCACACACACACACACACACATATAAAGACACACACACACACACACACACACTCGCCGCTCTGCAGAGTCCACGAACCAGCAGCAGCAGCAGCAGAACGACACAGAGAAATATAACGAGTGTGTCCCAGATTCATGTAAAACCCACAGATTTACCTCCCACCTGCAGCCACAGCTCTCTCTCTCTCTCTCTCTCTCTCTCTCTCTCTCTCTCTCTCTCGCCCCCCCCCCCCCCCNGGGGGGGGGGGGGCAGAGTCCCGCTGAGGCTGAGAGGAAACGGGAGGAAGCGAGCGCTCGGGGGACGGCGCCCGTGATTGACAGGAAGAGTAATTAAATATGCTCGTCACCACAAGTGATGCATGAGAGACCCACAGAGAGTCTGAAAGCTTTTTGGACCGCGGCTCTCACAGAAAAGAGAGACGACGCATTTGCATTTCAAATGAGTTTCACTTCTAATTGCAGGGCAGTCATACCTTTAATTTACAGTTAATTCTCCCCCAGAACAGAGAACAGGAAACGCTCACACTGTTGTCACCACTTTGGAAAGTTTGGCCTGGAGAAACAGAGTCAGAGTCAGTCATGAAGCTGCTCCGTTAATAAACTCAAACTCCGGAGCCGTTTGGTGAATGTGAGCACAAACTTTACTTAGATCAAGGAAACTAAAGTCTTTATCTGTCTCTGTCTCTATCAGGCTGGTTTTATGACTAAAGAGCCTTCAAGTGTTCTGACAACTAGGTCTTCTGATTTTCTGACTAACTGGCCCTCTGGTTTTCTGAAAATGGGTCTTCTGATTTTCTTTTTAACTGGCCCTCAAGTTTTATGACTAAAGGGCTTTCAAATTGTCTGACAAATGTCTTCTGATTTTCTGACTAACTGGCCCTCTGGTTTTCTTACTTACGACCCTTTGGATTTCTGATTACCATGTCTTCTGACTGAAGGGCCTCCTGAATAGCTGCCTGGAGGGCCTTGTAATTTTCTGACTAACATGCCCTCGGGTTTTCTGAAAATCAGGCCTTCCGATTTTCTGACCAACAGGCCCTCTGGTTTTATGACTAAAGGGCCTTCAAGTGTTCTGACAACTAGGTCTTCTGATTTTCTGACTAACTGGCCCTCTGGTTTTATGACTAAAGGGCCTCCTGGTTTTCTTAACTACGGGCCCTTTTGGTTTTAAATACCAGGCCTTCTGTATAAAGGGCATCCTGAATAGCTGACTGAAGGGCTTTGTGATTTTCTGACTAACATGCCCACAGGTTTTATGACTGAACAGCCCTCTGATTTTCTGAAAATGGGTCTTCTGATTTTGTGACTAACTGTCCCTCTGGTTTTCTTACTTACGACCCTTTGGATTTCTGATTACCATGTCTTCTGACTGAAGGGCCTCCTGAATAGCTGCCTGGAGGGCTTTGGGATTTTCGGACTAACATGCCCTCGGGTTTTCTGAAAATCAGGCCTTCTCATTTTCTGACTAACAGGCCGTCTAATTTCTGAGTAAACAGCCCTCTGATTTTCTGACCAACAGGCACTCTGGTTTTATGACTAAAGGGCCTCCCAGTTTCCTTACTTTCTGTACGAAGAACCTCCTGAATAGCTGACTAAAAGGCCTCCTGATTTTCTGACTAACAAGCCGTCTAATTTCTGACTAAATGGCCGTCTGATTTTCTGACAATGGGTATAATGATTTTCTGACTAACAGGCCCTCTGGTTTTCTGACTAAAGGGCCATTTGGTTATCTGCCAAACAGGCAATCTAATTCCTGACTGTATGACCATCTGATTCTCTGAAATTTGTTTTCTGGTTTTCCGACTAACAGGCCTCTTGATTTTTTTCTGACTAAAGCGCCATTTGATTTTCTGGCTTACATGCCTTTGGTGCTTCTAACCAACAAGTCCTGTGGTTTTCTGACTAATGAGCCTTCTGACTGAAGGGCCTCCTGGTTTTCTCACCATCGGGCCTTTTGGTTTTGTGACTAACAGGCCTTCTGACCAAATGGCCCTCTTATTTTTTTTACTTACGGGCCTTTTGGATTTCTGATTACTAGGCCGTCTGTATGAAGGGCCCTCTGGTTTTCTGACTTTTAGGTCTTCTTATTGTCTTACAAACAGGCCGTCTAATTTCTGACTGAATGGCCCTCTGAATTTCTGATTAACAGGCCTTCTGATTTTCCATCATACAGGCTATCTGTGTTTCAAACTAACATACTCTCTGGTTTTCTGACCAATGAGCCTTCTGGCTGAAGGGCCTCCGGGTTTCCCTACTATCAGGCCTTTTGGTTTTCTGACTTACAGGCCTTCTGCTTTTCTAAAAAAAAAAAAAAGGCCGTCTTAGTTTCTGACTAGATGGCCTTTTGTTTTTCTGACTAAATCCCCATTTGATTGTTTGACAAACAGGCCTTCTGGGTGCCTGATTAACTGGCCATCTAATTTTCTGACTAAAAGGCTCTCTGACCAACAGCCCTTTTGTTCTTCTAATAAACAAGCCTTATCACCAACTGGCCTCTTTATTTTCTGACTAAAGGGCCTTCTCATTTTCTGGAAAAAAGGCCCTTTTTCTGACTAACTGGCTTTCTTTTTTTCTTACAAAGAGGCCTTTAAATTTTTTGACGAAATTGCCTGCTAGCTGAATAAAGGACTCTCCAGTTTTCTGACAAATGGGTCTTATTATCTGACTAACAGGCCCTCTGTTTTCCTGACTAAAGGGCCTTATTTTTTTCTGACTAACTGAACCTCTGAGAAAAGTGCAGATTCCTTCCTGACAATTCGACTAAATTCCTGTTTCAAGAAGTTTTCAACCAAGATTTTAATCAACTCGTGATGTCATAAAACGGACCAATCTGGTTTCAAAATCGCAAAAACTTCACCATCCAAAGTTTTAGTTGTAGAAAGTGAATAAAGTTTTGTAGCTTTATTTGCTGCTGAAGCTCCAGTGCTGATGGAAAATGTTTTTATTTTTATTTTTTCTAAAGAAGTCTGTCTGCTCCTGCTCTCTGCTGGAGTGAAAATACTTTCAGGGAAATTACAGAGAGGAAATAATTCAGCGAAGCTCTGCATTGACCCGTAATTATCACCCTGAGATAAAGAGAGAGAGAGAGAGAGAGAGAGAGAGAGAGAGAGAGGATGGAGTCTGAGTTTCCAGCAGCTCTGAGACATTAAAGCAGTTTTTTGTTCATCATCAGCTCAAGTGTTGACGCTGAATCTTCTCTCTCTGTAAACACACTCAGACTTTAAATCAGACTTTTATCACCAAAGGTTCGTTTCAGGTGAAATCACGAGGACGTAAAAGATCAGAGAGAGAAGTTTGACCCTGACGGTTTCACTTTGTGGCTTTGTTTATTTTATATAAGTCTCTACGACACCGTGCGGTTTTTATCTGACCTCTAAATAAACAAGAACGAATATTCAAACTTTTAACCAACCTGCTGAAGTTTTTATCAGGACACAGAGTCTGACAGGGATCAACACAGATCCATGTGACCTCATCAGACCCAGAACGCCACGGTAACCACGGCAACCACTGAGGCGTGAACGTAAACGTGCAAACGCCAAGCAGCGAGGAAAAGAATTGGAAGCCCATTCCTGCCATTAAAAAAAAAATAGTTAAAATAAAGTAAAAAGTGGCTTTGTTGAGAGATTTTTTTCCCCATATTAAACCAAATTTTTAGATAAATGGTTAAAATTTTGAGATTAAAAGTCAGATTTTAAGAAAATCAAGTCAAAATGTTGAGATAAAAAGATAAAAAGTTAAATTTTAAGATGAAAAGACAATATTTTGGGAAAAAAAAGTCAAATTTTAAGACAATTAAGTTAACATCATAATATAAAAAGTAAAACTTTAAAATAAAAGGCAAAAATTTTGAGACATAAAGTTAAAGTCTTGGGATAGAAAATTAAATTTGTGAGATGAAAAGTTAAGGTTCCGAGAAAATATAGCATAAATTGAAAAAAATAAAAGAAAATGTTTAGATTAAGTCATGATATTGAAATCAGAGTCAAACTTTCGAGATAAAAAGACAAAATTGTGAGATAAAACTTTAAATTGTAAAAGAATAAAGTCAAAATCTTGAGATAAAAAGTTTAAAGTTTTGAGGTAAAAAGTTAAAATTTTAATAGAATAAAGTTACAATTTTGAGATAAAAAATGTAGATAAAAAGACAAAATTTAAAGATAATGAAATCATAATGTAAAAATGAAATTTGTCAAACTATGAGACTCATTATACATAAAGTAAATTATTTAAAGCCTTTATTTCTGTAAATGTTGGTGAGTGTGGCTTTCAGAAATGAAAACACAAAATTCAGTGCCTCAGAAATCAAGAAAAAAAAAAAGAAAAAGAAAAAATGGCAAAAAAACACTAAGAATAATAAAGTCTTAGTTGAAGTAAATGGTCCAAATATGTCAAAAATGGTTGGAAATCTGGAGATCACTAAGAAAAATGATTGAAGAGCGGCAAAAACTGGAGAAAATTCATATTTATTTAAGAGTCAAGAAGTTTGATAAATGTCCAGAAAACAGCAAAAAATGGTCAGAAATTGGCAAAAATGTAATAATAAGTTACTCAAATGGAAAAAAATCAGTAATAAGTCGTTAAAGTCGAAATAAGTGAATAGAAATGGACGAACTTTCAGAGAGCTGACGTTTCTGTTTCACCCTTAAACGCCAAAAATGTTGGCGCCAAAACCTTTTTATTCTCCAAAGTCACCTGAAATAATTTCCTCTGGGTTTGTAAAAACTGAAGCTGAAGTTTGTTTGTGAGAAAAAGCAGAAAGTGAAGCAGCAGCTGAGCCGGTTTAAGGCGAAGGAGCCAATCTACGGCGGCGGCGGCGCTCCATTACTCGGTCAGTGAGCTGAGGTGGTGGCGTGATGGAAAACGAAGCTGCTTCTGTGGAGGTCACAGAGGACGCCGGCGTGCAACAGGCCCGTGAGCGTGTGTGTGTGTGTGTGTGTGTGTGTGTGTGAGTGAGTTTACACAAAATCATCTCTGATCCGTCTCATTTCCTCCGTGCTCATCTGAACGTGGCGCTCGCCGTACAGAGCGAGGAAACTTTGCAGGAAGGAAGAAAACGGCGGCGTGACCTCGAGCGAGGGCGCCAACCTGCAGCTATGTAAATATGTTAATATGCAAATGAGCGGCGCCACTTAGGGGGTGTTAATTAAAGCGAACAGGGAGACAAAACAAACAGCTAATCACCGAGCACAGACAGATGAACACAAACAGAACGATGGCGGCGCCGAGCGCAGAGGTTAAAGACGTTTCAGAGAAAAACTCCACCATATCCACGCATCATCACGGCGGCGGCGGTGCCTCGTCCCTCATCTCGTTCTTCATCTGGCTCTTCATCTCATCTGTAATGACATCATCAATCAAAGAGGAGGCTGCCAGCTGCTGCTGATGTTCATATTTAGAACAAACAGAGACGTTCTGTGTTTTATTTGCAGAACATAATGAGATCTGAGCCCCAGAGACACAGGATCTGCAGAGAAACACAACAGGAAACTAAAACACCAGAAACAGGAGGAAGATGGTGAAGATGATGAAGAGCAGAGTTTAGGGTCTTATCTAGACGAGGGTGACCATATTCTGTTCCTCTGAAAACAGGACTCACTTCCAGCTTTCTGTGAATCAGGGGTCTTTCTGTGCTTCTACCTCAGTTAAACAAATATTCTGAATTCCCCAGAAAAGAACACTTTACCTATGGAGTTAAAACAGTGTCAAAATCCACAAATGCACAGACAAATCCACAAATGCAAAAAACAGATTCACAAATGCAAAAAGCAGATTTGAAAATGCAAAAAACAGATTCACAAATGCAAAAAACAGATTCACAAATGCACAGACAAATCCACAAATGCATAAAACAGATTCACAAATGCAAAAAAAACAGATTCACAAATACAAAAACAGATTCACAAATACAAAAACAGATTCACAAATGCAAAAAACAGATTCACAAATGCAAAAAACAGAGTCACAAATGCAAAAAACAGATTCACAAATGCATAAAACAGATTCACAAATGCAAAAAAACAGATTCACAAATACAAAAACAGATTCACAAATACAAAAACAGATTCACAAATGCAAACACAGATTCACAAATGCACAGACAAATCCACAAATGCAAAAAACAGATTCACAAATGCAAAATACAGATTCACAAATGCAAAAAACAGATTCACAAATGCAAAAACAGATTCACAAATGCAAAAAACAGATTCACAAATGCAAAAAACAGATTCACAAATGCAAAAAACAGATTGACAAATGCAAAAAACAGATTCACAAATGCAAAAAACAGATTCACAAATGCACAGAAAAATCCACAAATGCACAGAGAGCGACACGCAAATGCACTGACAGATATATTTCGCTGTGAACCCGGCTCATTTGTGTGTGGATTTTTGACACTCCCCTGACGCGCTCCGATTCACAAATGCACAGACCAATGTCTGTAGCCAATCAGATGTCTCCCTCCTATTCAGCCAATCACAGCAGCTCAGCTTCAAGGGTTTGTTTCAGTGTGATTGTTTAGCGTTGGATCTGCGCATACAGAAATGCTAACAAACAGAAAGCTCATTATTATTATTATTATCATTATTATTATTGTTGTTGTTTATTTTTTTAAACACATTTTTCAAGTGCTCTACTGGAGAGTATTCAATAAACAGACGTGAGCCTTAAGGAGTTGATGATCAGAAGCTCACGAAAGTGGGGGGCGGGCTTCAAAGTTCTGGCGCAAGAGCGATAATAAAGATGATTTTTATAATAATGAAGATGTTAGTATTTCTGTATGCGCAGATGCAACGCTAAACCATCATAGTCTCATACAAGAATAAAATATTGATACTGAGCTGAAAAAGGTCGTACTGTAAAACCGCTGTAAACACTTCCCCTCCCTCACAGTAGGGGGCGGTAGAGGTTATTACATTGGTTACTTCCTACAACGACAGACCAAGAAGAAGAAGAATCGTACCATACTAAAGGTGCATAAATATGTCACTATTTACTGCACAGCACTGGTTACAGGATGTTACTTTGTGGAGGTGGAGGTCTACACACACACACACACACACACACACACACACACACACACACACACACAAATATCCAATTATGCTAAATATTTACGTCATGGCTGTGGGGATGGTTTAAAGAAAGATGTCAGCTCTAATATGTATATTTACAGCGTGGGTGTGTGAGTATGTGTGTGTGTGTGTGTGTGTGTGTGTGTGTGTGTGTGTGTGTGTGTGGTGCAGTGTGACGGCCTGTCATCAGGTTATTTGGACTCACTCAGCCTCGGTATAATTTGATTTTAATATTCTCCACCTTCTCCCACACACACACACACACACACACACACACACACACACACACACAGATGTCACAGTAGGGCTTTGATTTACATTAGTTTATGTGTAAATGGTGTGTGTGATGTGTGTGAACAGACGCTGAGTTTCTTCAGTTAAAGCTCAGAGTAAAATCCTGGTCCAGCTTTTTCTGCCTCCTGGTGAAATATTCCTAATCCAGATTAAAGGAAATAAAAATATTCCTAATCCAGATTAAAGGAAGTAAAAATGTTCCTAATCCAGATTAAAGGAAATAAAAATATTCCTGATCCAGATTAAAGGAAATAAAAATATTCCTAATCCAGATTAAAGGAAATAAAAATATTCCTGATCCAGATTAAAGGAAATAAAAATATTCCTAATCCAGATTAAAGGAAGTAAAAATGTTCCTAATCCAGATTAAAGGAAATAAAAATATTCCTGATCCAGATTAAAGGAAATAAAAATATTCCTAATCCAGATTAAAGGAAATAAAAATATTCTTAATCCAGATTAAAGGAAATAAAAATGTTCCTAATCCAGTCCGAACATTAACAATTTTAAAATGGACAGAGTCTCTGGTTGGCAGTTGTGTCCGGATTGCAGGACAAGAGTCAGAGAAACATTACTCTCACATCATCCTGTCAATTTTGCCACACGGTCAACAGGTTATAGTTTTTTTTGTTTATTTTTTTGTTTATTCTTTTTTTTCGTTTTTTACCTTATATTGTTTCTTTTTCTTTCTGCCTTTCATATAGTTTTCATATCTTTTCTTTTCTCTTTACTTTTGTGTTTTTCTGATATTTCTTCTTTTTTACTTTCTTTATTTTCTAACCATCGTTCTGTATTTTATTCTTTTCCTTTTGCTATATAATTCTGTTCTAAAAAACTATTCACCTTCTTCCTTTTATTCCTTCTCTTTCTTTCAATTGATAACATATCTTTTTGTTGTTTTCCTGTCTTCCTTTAGAATATCTTTCTTTCTTTCTTTCTTTTTGGTTGTTGTTCTTCTACATCTCTTTTGCTTCTTGATATTTTTGTATTTTTTCTATATTATTCTTTTCTTTTTGATATAGTCTTTTTCTTCCTTTCTTCAATTTTCCCCGTATTTCTCTCTTTCTCTCTTTCTTTCTTTTTTTCTGTCTCTCTTTAAGTAACTGTCTGTCTTCTGGTTCTTGTTTTCTTTTGCTTTTTTCTGTTTCCTGTCTTTCTTTCTTACAGTTTATCCCCACATCTTCCTTTTTAAGTCTTTCTTTCTTTAATTTCTATAATTTTTTCTTTCATACATTTTCGGACATTGTTTTTTTTACTATTTTATTTCCTCACCGCTTGTTTAATCGTTAACTGCAGTTCCTCTTGTGTCCACTTGGGGCCGACTCCAAAAGTCCATGAAAACACATTCACACTCATTCAAAATTCATTAACTCATTTTCTTATAAGTTTAACTGATGTTAGAGTCTGGAAATTGCTGAGTCAGCGTTCTGAAAACTGCTGAGTCATTGTTAGAGGAAACAGTGTTGAAGGAAGACGAGTAAGAAAAGGTTTGCAGCCTGCAGCTCTGACCTTCTCAACAACAGAGTTTAATTAAAACTCCTCCAGGCTGAGGGGGTGATGGCGGCGGCGGCGGCGGCGTGCGTTTAGAGTTCAGCCTTTTAAAAGTTTTGTCTAAGACGCCGCTCGGCTCGTTTCAGCGCTAATGACCACATGAGACGCTCAGTGGACTTTAAACAACAAACTCCACCCGTGTGAGACTCAGTTAGAGAGAAACGAAGGTCAGAGATGAAGTCGAGAGCTTTAATCCTCTGATACGACTCATCAAACCCTGACGGGGCCCTTACCCCCCCCCCCCCCCCCCCCCCCCCCCCCCCCCCCCCCCCCCCCCCCCCCCCACCCCCCACAGGGCCCCATCACCAACACAGAGACAGAGAAGTTTCCTGACCAGGGCTGAACCATTTGCAAAAAAAAAAAAACAATTGTGATTATTTTTTCCTTTTTTGTTTTGCAATTTATGGTTCGATTATTTTAACGTTCCCCATCATTTGTGTTATCGGTTGCGATATTAAAGGAATTGATACTTTCATGACTTACAGATAATGAAAACTTAAAGTGTAGTGTCCTTGAAGGTTAGAATATTACATAATATAAACAGGAGAAAAGATTAAAAAAAGGAGATTTTAAACATAAATGTCAGGTGGAGAGAAAGTTTTGCTACTTTCCGACTGTTTTTCAAATTTTCTCCCAGTTTCTCCCCATTTTTGCTGCTTTTTGCTGAATTATGACTTTTTACTTCTCACTGTCTAGAAAGGCTAAAGAGGTTTGTACAAGCGACAAAGAAAAACGACAAACTGGTAAAAAGGTGGAGTTTGAAAAATCGCGAGGAAAAAAACAAAACAAAAACGGAGAAAAATGGTAAATCTAATCTCAGTACTACAGTACTCTAATTTCAGTGCTACAGTTCTCTAATTTCAGTACTACAGTACTCTAATTTCAGTGCTACAGTAGAGATTAAAGTCATGATGTCATGAGATTAAAGTCATGATGTCATGAGATTAAAGTCATGATGTCATGAGATTAAAGTCATGATGTCATGAGATTAAAGTCACAATGTCATGAGATTAAAGTCATGATGTCATGAGATTAAAGTCACCGTGTCATGAGATTAAAGTCATGATTTCATGAGATTAAAGTCATGATGTCATGAGATTAAAGTCACGATGTCATGAGATTAAAGTCATGTAGTCATGAGATTAAAGTCACGGTGTCATGAGATTAAAGTCATGATTTCATGAGATTAAAGTCATAATTTCATGAGATTAAAGTCATGATGTCATGAGATTAAAGTCATGATGTCATGAGATTAGAGTCATGATGTCATGAGATTAAAGTCACGAGGTCATGAGATTAAAGTCACACTGTCAAGAGATTAAAGTCATGATGTCATGAGATTAGAGTCACGATGTCATGAGATTAAAGTCATGATGTCATGAGATTAAAGTCATGATGTCATGAGATTAAAGTCATGATGTCATGAGATTAAACTCACAATGTCGTGAGATTAAAGTCACGATGTCATGAGATTAAAGTCACGATGTCATGAGATTAGAGTCATAATGTCATGAGATTAAAGTCATGATGTCATGTGATTAAAGTCACAATGTCATGAGATTGAAGTCATGATGTCTTGAGATTAAAGTCATGATGTCATGAGATTAGAGTCACGATTTCATGAGATTAAAGTCATGATGTCATGAGATTAGAGTCATAATGTCATGAGATTAGAGTCACGATGTCATGAGATTAAAGTCATGATGTCATGAGATTAGAGTCATGATGTCATGAGATTAGAGTCATGATGTCATGAGATTAAAGTCACAATGTCATGAGATTTAAACTGAAAGGTTTGCCATAAAATGTTTACTGTGATAATCATAAATACATACATAACATAAATAATGTTTTCATCCCTTAAAGTATAAATTCAGAGAGTTTTTATCAGACAAGAGTCAGAGGAAGCGTTAAAAACAGACTAAAGTTTATTTGTGTGAGGAGATGAAAACTTCAGCTTTCTGATCTGTCCCTTCAAAATAAAATACAGTGATTTTTTCCCCCTTTATTCTATGATTTTATTCTCCTTTTACCAAAACTGTTGAGTGTTTTTTTCTTTATTTCTGTTCCTGTGGCTCTGATTTTCAGTTTTTGCTCCAACGACACAAACGTGGTTTTGTCCTCAGACGAGTCGACACTTTTCTAAACGCAAACACGACTCAGAGCAACTGAGTCACTGCGATCAGGACTGACACGCCGAGGATGAAGGTGTCAGCCCGAGTGTGTGTGTGTGTGTGTGTGTGTGTGTGTGTGTGTGTGTGTGTGTGAGAGAAGTGGACCAACAGACCGTGAGACTGGAGCAGCAGTGTGTGTTTGTCAGTGTGAATAACGGTTGTGTCTGTTGTTTGGCGCTGGCAGGACGACTGAAGCAAACACACACACTCACAAACACACACACACACACACACACACACTGACCTCTGTGAGAAAGTCAAATGTGCAGCACTCAGGCCTGTCAGAGTGAATCCACGTCTGCAGAAAAAACAGAAAAACACGTCCATGTGTCGTTACAAACACTGAAACAACCACAATCAGCCTGTAAAGTCCTGAGTCTCTGAGAGAAACCAGCTTCTGTTTCTGCTCGTTGTAAAAATCTATTTTTGCTCCAGTTTCTCTTTTTGCTGCTCTGTTTGAGTCGTGTTTGAGTAAAGTGGAGCTGAAAAGTTCTGTCTCCGTGTTCTCGTTTATATTTGAGTCACTCGTTGCTGTCGCCGCCGCTGCTCCGCTTTTACGCCACCTTTCACCTGACGCTGCCTCCCTCTGGAAAAAAAAAAAAAAAACAGGAGAAGAAAAATCATGAGACTAAGACGCTCAGAGAGAGAAAAGAGGAAAAGTAGGACGAGAGAAATGAATCTGTGCAGTTTCCGACTCTGACACTTTTCTCTGTTTAAACGTGTGAAAAACACGGAGAAAAATTAAAGATAACGATGAAGAAAACCAGAAAACATCAAACTTCTCCAGCTCTGAGCGTGAAAACTGTTCCATTAATGAAACACAGCGTCGTGTTATTTTTTTCCAAAGCATCAGGACAGAAAGTGAGTGTGACAGCGAACAGATGGTGGAGCTGCTGCTGCTGTGAGATTAAAACATAAATTCAGACTCATTCACACCTTCAAACGCTTCCTCTGCTTTTTTTAAACCAAAGACTTTTCCAGGAAATGTGGTCGAACAGAAACAAAAGCAGATGTTTTTCTGCAGAGGACGACACGTTCCACGTTTGAATGACAGTTTTATAGTTTATGTAAAAAAAAAGCATCAGAAGAAGGAATTTCCTTTTCAGCAGAATCAGATCAGGCTTAAATTAAATGTTTTTAATGAAGTGGGTCCAATGTTTTTTGTTGGAGACTTTTTTCTTTTCCTAAAATAATTGTTTTCTCTGTTTTATACTGAATTATTGCACAAAGTGACAAATTTATTATTCCTGATTATTATTAGTGAACTTTCAAATTCAAAAAAATGTATTTATCCCCAAATTTTCAATGATGTATTTTTTGAGTTTTGAAGGTTTTTCCAGACACTTTACAATAGAATGAAAATTAAAAATGAAATTCGAATTATAATTATTATTATTATTGTACTCGTTTATTTGTTTGTTTTTGTGTCTGTTTTTGGCCTCGTTTTATTTTCTTGTCTTATATTTGGTCTTTATTTATCCACATTTTGACTTTATTTAACTTAATATCTTACAATTTTGACTTTTCATCACAAAATTCTGACCTTCTGAAAAATTCGACTTTTGTATAATTTTGAATTTACATCTCAACATTTGACTTTTGTCTCCAAAATTATGACTTTCCTCACCTAAATTTATACTTTTTTCTCAAAATGTTCAATAAACAGCTCAACATTTGAACTTTCTCATCTCAAAATTTGACTTTTTCGCATATAATTTTGACTTTATCCAAAATAGTTATCTTTGCAAGGTTCAAATTGTATGACTTTTTATCTCAACAAATTACAATTTATCTCAAAATTTTGACATGGAGAAGTACAATTTTTGACATATCTCATAATTTTGACATAATTTTGTACAGTTTTGAGATTAGTCAAAATTTTGACATAAATTCGTACCATTTCTGACTTATCTCATAATTTTGACATAAATTTGTACAATATTGAATAATCTCAAAATTTGTCAGAAATTCGTACAGTTTTGACTTAAATCAAAATTTTGAAATAGATTAATCAAATTTTGACTTATCTCAAAATTTGACCTTTTTTTTGTTTGTTTGATCTCAAAATCTTTGAGATCAAATTTGACTTTTTCCCAAATTGTGATCTTTGCAAGGTTTTGACTTTTTACTTAGAATGTTTGACTTTTTATCTCAACAATTTTACTGTTTTATCCCAAAATTTTGACATTAATTTGTCCAATTTTGACTTATTTTAAAATTTTGAGATAAATTAGTACAATTTGACTTATCTCGAAATTTTGACATGAATAAGAACAATTTTGACTCATCACCAAGTTTTGAAATAAAAACATACAATTTTTAACTTATATCAAAATTTTGAAATGAATTTTTTCAATTTTGACTTGTCTTATAATTTTGACATAATTACCTTAAATTTTAACTTATATCAAAATTTTGACTTTTCCCACAGAATTTTGCCGTTTGATCGTAAAATCTTGACTTTCTCCCCAAAATTTTGACAGTACATCTCAACAGAAAACAGTGTCCCCGTGTTTTATTTTTACATTAACATGTGTTGTTGTGTTGTGTTGTTGCAGGTCTCGACTGGCTGATTTCCACATGAACTGTCAGATGACGCCTCACACCGTCACCAGTTGTCCACACGACAACTACCACGGCTGCCTCATGTCGTACGTCGGTCTGCTGGGTGAGTTTCACCTCAAAGAACCAGAAACTTTAACTCAAATACTCGACAAAGACGAGATATTTAATGTTCAAAATGAACCAAGACACCAAGACACGTTCTGCTCCTGTTACAACAGCGTGGCTCCGTAGTAGAAGAGTGCAGCTAAATGTTGTTCATCAACAAGAATGTGAAAGAATTCCAGCTCCAAAGCTTCAACAATAACGGCCCTTTTCCACTGACTCGTCTTGGCCCTACTCTACCCTGGTTCTAAGAGAGTAAAGCTGATACTAAAAGGTGACGTGGACGGACTGCCGGTCACTCATTGGTCAGAGAATGTCGTCTCTGCAGCTTCTGACTCTGAACAAATCACTTACAAGAGGCAAAGGAATAAGTCAGCGACGGGTTTTTAATGACATTTAAACCTGACGGCACAGAACCAGACTGAATGAAGACAAAATACAGCCCTAAAATGCTCCTTCATGATTCCTAAAGAAGTTAAAAGTCCTTTTTAAACCAAAAAGAAGTTAACAGCAAAGATAGTNGTTTACCTCCGTTGTCATGACGACCCACATTGAGCTGCTGTATTACTTTAATGAAATCTTTTTAAAGCTTTTTTTTTTTCCTTTAAAGACCACGGTGGCACATATGTTAGTACAAAATGATGTTTGTGTGGCGTTATAGATGAACATGCACGCACTTCTGCGCAGCACTTTAGCGCAGCTGTGTTATAAGATCCACGCCCACCGTGAGTCTGTAGTCGGGCTAGAGGAAAAGAACCAAACCCAGTAGAGACGAGTAGAGGAGAGCTGGAATTGTAGAGTGGAAAAGCGCCATAAGTAGGTGTATATATAATAATGAAGAATAAATATCTTGTCTCTATCTTGACTCTCACAGAGACAGTTTCCTGTGTTTGCTGTTACATTTTTACAGGAAATGTCCCTTTTTTTTTTTCTTCCTCTCTCTGAAAGTGCAGATTTCTAAATGAGTCACTTCTTCTCTGAAACTCATCACTGATTCAATTCCACAAAAATCCTCTTTCCCTTTCTCCTGGTTAATCTCCTCCTAATCCCCCCCCCCCCCAGGGTCTGACGTGACTCCTAACTACAGCGACAGCAGCCCGTCCAACATCACCATCAGTCTGTGGTGCAGCTGCAGGGGAACAGGAGCTCAGGAGGCCGAGTGTGAAGCTTTTCACCGAGACTTTACCCACAACACCTGCCTGAGTGAGTGAGACCGAGCGAGGACATTAGTCATGAAGGACGAGTACAGATAACACAGTTACTGAAGTACATGTTTAAGTATCTGTGCTCAAGTGTTTGAGTCCATGGAAACATGACTTTCCAGATGTGTTGAGTGTAGAAGCTGAATCCTGCAGTTAGTGAAACTGAAAGTGAAAACTTGGCTGTGTTGAGATTATTTCTTGGCCCACTTTCAGTCAAAATTTTAGATAAAAAAAGTCAGAATTTAAAGATCTGTGTGTAAAACTTCGAATTTGAAGATGAAAAAGTCCAAAAATCAGGGAAAAAGACTTTTTCTTTTCATTGAAGTCAAATTTTTGAGATGAAAAGTCAAAAGTATGGAGCAAAAAGTCTTAATTTTTTTGATAAATGTTAAAAAAATTTAGGTAAAAATTCAAAATTTTGTCAAAATCTTCAGACAGAAAGTCAATTTTTTGGCTAAAAGACAAAAATTTTGGGAGGTAAAAGTAAAACTGATGAGAACAAAAGTCAACATTTTGATATAAGAAGTCACCATGAGTCAATAAGTTAATTTATTTTATATAAAATTCCAAATTTTGAGATTAAAAGTGAAAAGAGGAAAAAAATTCAAATCCAGGGAAGAAAATGAAAATTTGGGATAAAAGAAAAAGTCAAATTTTTTTAAAGTAATTTTGACAGAATTATGAGGAAAAAATTCAAAATGTAGAAAATGTAAGTTAAATTGATTTTTTTTGGGAATGAAAGTCAGAATTTCAGGATACAGTCATCATCATGGGAAAAAAGACTTTTTTTTTTTATATTAAAGTCAAATTTTTTAGATGAAAAGTCCAAAATCCCAAAAATTTAAAATACAAAGTCAAAACCAGGAGACGGAAAGTCAGTTCTTTGGCTAAAAGACCAAATTTTGAGATATAAAAGTAAAAACTGATGACAAAACATTTGTAACAAGAAGTCACTATGAGATAAGAAGTCAATGTCTTTAGATGAAAAAGTCCAAATTTGAGATTAAAAAGGGAAAATTGCAAGAAAAAAAAGTCAAAATGTCAAGAAACAAAATTGAAATTTTGGGAGAAAAGAAAAAGTCAAAAATTTCAAAGTCAGAATTCCGAAAAAAAAAAAAAAAATTAAATGTAGAAATTGTGAGATTAGTTAATTTTTTTGGAATGAAAGTCAAAATTTAGTGATGCAGTCAACATTGTGGGAAAAAAGACGCTTTTTTAAATTAATTTGTGAGATGAAAAGTCAAAAGTATGAAACAAAAAGTCTTCATATATATATAAACAGTTTTTGATAAAATGTCAAAAATTTTAGGTTAAATTTTCAAAAGTTTAAAATGAGAAGTTGCTTTGAGATAACAAGTCAATTTCTTTAGGTAAAAAAAGTCGAAATTTCAAGAAACAAAATTGAAATTTTGGCATAAAAATAATACAATTCAAGTTTTATTCTTATTCTGACTTTTTGCCTCAAAATTGAGACCTGATTAGGGCAAAAAATAATTTCATTAAATCCAGTTTATGGGTCAATGAGGTGACGTCCCCTCTTTTTGTGTCTGAGTGCAATATTTCCTTCCATCATGAATTGAGTATTTCATCACATGTATTTCTTTATTCTATGAAACCTGTGTTATTTGAACACATCTTTAAATTATTAAAATATAACATGTTTTTTTGTGTTTTGGTTCCTCAAACCCCCAAAATGTCAGGTGGTGCAACCGTCCTGACAAGTATCCACAGTAATTAAACTCTAAAAATTGAATGTCAGTTATTGTAAATGGAAATTAAAAATACAGTGGCATTATTTTATGCTTGAACCTTTTTAAATAAAACATTCTTTNCAATGTAATAATGTGAAATGTTATTTTAACATCAAATTATTTATCTTATTCACAAATAAAAGAAATGAAACACACAAAATGAAAATGTATGAGTCACTACAGACACTTGAGAGATACTTGCCAATAATTTCACACAGAAAAAATAACAGGAACATATAAATATATTTTCATATATTTGGTTGCTCCACCTGACATTTTTGGGTGCTCAAATTAAAAATACTAAAAAATAATGAACCTAAAAACTTTGAAATGTTGGTCAACTACTGAAATCTGTTTGAAAACATAATTCTTCTCTCAGAAATAAGTTTTTATCCATTTTCAAAGAACTTTTTAAAAATAAGTTTTTAGACCCTCTTTTTGTCATTGACCCATATACATTTTTTATTTTTTTTTTATCTGTCGTGAACTGTTGAATAGTTGATCTTCAGTTTCAGTCTCTGTGGAGAATCTGAACCGTTTTTTTTCAGGAATAAACTCAGCTCCTGTTTTTGTTGTTTAATTGTTTTAGGAGGTGAACAAACTGGAACTTCCTGTCGTTAACTCTTCGCTCTCTTATTTCATCCTCGCCGCAGAAAACGCCATCCAGTCGTTCGGTTACGGCGCCGAGGGCGGGACTCTCCACATCACGGAGCCGTCGTCCACCTTCCTGCCCCCCCCTCAGCCGCCCATCATCTCCAAACCCGCCCCCTCCCTCCACAACAACAACAACGCCATCAAACCCATGGACAGCGCCTGCGTGTTCTCCACCTGCGCCAACCTGCAGGTGAGTTTCCACGCCGCCTCCTCGCTCTGTAGGAGATAAACACCCAGAGAGACGCTGCCCCCCTTCACCCCCACACATTAACGCCCTCCTGATGCATGCTGGGAGAGCGGGAACCGTCCATTATGTAGAGAAATAGAGAGAGAGGTGTGAGGTGGAGGTCAGAGGTCGGATTAAATTGCCTGGTGTTATGTAAGAGATTAAAAGCCTGAACAATAGAGAAGCTCCTGCTCTAATGTGTCTGAAAATATTTGAGTGCGTTCACACAAACTTTGTTATCGGAGCCTCATGTTTATTCATGGCGTGGTCGCGGTGAAAGGATATGTATAATTATAGCGAATGTAAATGTTTTACTCTTGGTTTCCTGTGGGAATAAACGAGGCTGAAGCTGCAGATGGAAACTGTTCCAAAACTTTATGAACCAAACTTCAGGCAAAGATACAAACTTGACACAAGTTTAACCAGATTTAGTCTTAATCTTATAAATAATCTTAGTTTTATTATCAGTTTTATGGATCACATGACCTTCACTGTTGGGTTATCTTCAAGCATCTGAATAAAAACAGCCGTTACACGAATATATCATGATATGAAAATGATTAAATGTTATAACAGTAACTTTAAAGGCTCCTTAACACAGACTGAAAAACTCTTTGCTATCCCTTTGGAAAAAAGAACTTTAAAATACTGTCATAGCTTCATTTTCCCAAAACCAAGTGTGAGCTAAACACTTAAAAAAAGTAAATTTCAAAGGTTAATCACGTCAACTTAAAAAAATTATAGTTCTAAATTTATAAGACCAACATCGTGAACTTGCAAGAAAAAGTAAAAAAATTATAAGACTGAAGTTGTAAGCGTACAAAGATAAAGTTATAAACTCACATGGATGAAGCCGTAAACATACGTAGATAATGTTGTAAAGTTGCAAGAATAAAGTTGTAAACTTATGGGAGTAAAGTTGTAAGCTTACAAGAATAAAGTTGTAAACTTACTTAGATAAAGTCGTAAACTTGCGAGAATAAAGTTGTAAACTTATGGGAGTAAAGTTGTAAGCTTACAAGAATAAAGTTGTAAACTTACTTAGATATAGTCGTGAACTTGCGAGAATAAAGTTGTAAACATTCAAGAATAAAGTTGTAAACTTACGAGAATAAAGTTGTAAACTTAGAAGAATAAAGTTTATAACTAACAAGAATAAAGTTTTAAAATTGTAAGAACAATGTTATGCTCTTTAGAGAATAAAGCTGTTAACTTAGGAAAAAAAAGTTGTAAACTTTTGAGATTAAAGTTGTAAACTTACTTAGATAAAGTTGTAAACTCATGATACTAAAGTTGTAAACTTACGAGAATAAGTTGTAAACTTAGAAGAATAAAGTTTATAACTAACAAGAATAAAGTTTATTTTAACATTCTTGTTATAGTACGAGAAATCTCTTATTTCAACAATTGAATCCTCTTATTTCAACATTTCAATGTACCTATTTCAACATGTGAATGCTTTTATTCCAACATTTGAATACTCTTGTTTCAACATTTGAATACTTTTTTTTCAACATTTGTTTTGAGATTAAAGTTGTAAACTTACTTAGATAAAGTTGTAAACTCATGATATTAAAGTTGTAAACTTACGAGAAAAAGTTGTAAACTTATGAGAATAATGTTGTTAACTAAGAAGAATAAAGTTTTAAAATTGCAAGAACAATGTCATGCTCTTTAGAGAATAAGGTTGTGAACTAAGGAGAATTTAGTTGTAAAGTTATGAGAATAAAGTTGTAAACTTATGACAATTAAGTTTAAACTTACATAGATAAAGTTGTAAACTCATGAAAATAAAGTTGTAAACTCATGAGAACAAAGTTGTAAACCAATGAAAATAAAGTTGTAAACTCATGAGAACAAAGTTGTAAACCAATGAAAATAAAGTTGTAAACTCATGAGAACAAAGTTGTAAACCAATGAAAATAAAGTTGTAAACTTACGAGAATTAAGTTGTAAACTCATGAGAACAAAGTTGTAAACTCATGAGAATAAAGTTGTAAACTAAGAAGAATCAAGTTTAAATTATCAAGAATAATGTTTCAAAATTGCAAGAACAATGTCATGCTCCTTAGAGAATAAAATCGTGAACTTGCGAAGATAAAGTTGTACATTTACGAGGAAAAAATTGTTAACTAACGTGGATGAAGTTGTAAACTTGTCCAAATTAAGTCATAAACTTTTAAGAACTTATTTCAAACTCACAAGAATAAAATCGTGGATATAAAAAGTTACGTCATAAGGTGCAAAAAAGTTAGTAAACGAACAGGAGCAAAGACAGGCGACCCGTGTGGTTGATGCATATACACTCATGAGATTATTCATGTTAACTTATGACTTAATTCATGTTTGTATGCGCATAAATTTACAATTTTATTCTTGTAAGTGTGAGAGATTAATCTTGTAAATGTCCTTTTTTTTCTCTAAGTGTGGCCCTAACCCTCCGTCATAGTTTCTGTCAGTGTTATATATGTGTGAGTGTGTGTGTGTGTGTGTGTGTGTGTGTGTGTGTGTGTTTTAATCGTCCTTATGGGTCCGTTTTAAGAAACTCCTTTATTATTAATTGTTGAAGGTGTGTTTCTTCTCTCAGGTTTAAAGTTCCCCAGAGTCAGATTAAAGTTCAGAGCTTCCTTTAGTGTTAAACAAACTGCTGATGTCAGAGACGGAGAGAAAAGTCTCCAGTGTCGCTGCTTTAAAGTGTCATTAAGTTTTAGTTTTAAAGTTCCCCAGAGTCTGTTTACAAACTGATGACCACACTTACACGGCACACACCTGCAGGTGGGTCCATGACAGAAAGAGGGTCTAAAAACTTATTTTTAAAAAGTTCTTTGAAAATGGATAAAAACATATTTCTGAGAGAAGAATTATGTTTTCTAACAGATTTCAGTAGTTGACCAACATTTCAAAGTTTTTAGGTTCATTATTTTTTAGTATTTTTAATTTGAGCACCCAAAAATGTCAGGTGGTGCAACCAAATATATGAAAATATATTTATATGTTCCTGTTATTTTTTCTGTGTGAAATTATTGGCAAGTATCTCTCAAGTGTCTGTAGTGACTCATACATTTTCATTTTGTGTGTTTCATTTCTTTTATTTGTGAATAAGATAAATAATTTGATGTTAAAATAACATTTCACATTATTACATTGGTTGTNGTTTCCTGTTTCCTGTTTTATTCTCTTCACTTTAAAATAAAAGTCTAATGTTACGGTTGCACCACCCTGACATTTGACAAGGTGAAAATTACGGGACAAAAGTTTTTTACATTTCTCAACAGCTTTAAAATTCTTTTTATTTGCAAAGAATGTTTTATTTAAAAAGGTTGAAGCATAAAATAATGCCACTGTATTTTTAATTTCCATTTACAATAACTGACATTCAATTTTTAGAGTTTAATTACTGTGGATACTTGTCAGGACGGTTGCACCACCTGACATTTTGGGGGTTTGAGGAACCAAAACACAAAAAAACATGTTATATTTTAATAGTTTAAAGATGTGCTCAAATAACACAGGTTTCATAGAATAAAGAAATACATGTGATGAAATACTCAATTCATGATGGAAGGAAATATTGCACTCAGACACAAAAAAAGGGGACGTCACCTCATTGACCCTTAAACATCTGCAGCGTGGGTTAAATCCCTGAACTCTGCTGTAAAAAGCTCCAACCTCCAGACTCCCTCAGCTCCGTGAAGTCTGCAGACTCCAGAAAGAGAAACATCCACCCTGAGGCACCGAGGCTCGGCGAGCTCAGGCCGCCGTCGCCATCGCCGCCGCAGAAACGAGCGGAGGGAGAAACTTCTGCTCCACGGAGTCGGAGTAATGACACGGAAACACTCGGTCACATCCAGCCGAGGAGAATCACACGGTGTCGACTCCATTTCTCAACTTCAGCCGCCGAATACACGACGCAAATCTGCATCGAGTCGTTTCCGACGTCTTCACAACAGGAAGTGAACGATGAAAGCAGCCGACATCATCCTCATCACACACGGATAAAAAAACACGCTCCGATCTGCAAACATCACTGAGTTTTATTACTAAGAGTTTGTTCCATGTTCAGTGTTCAGACGCCTGAGGGAACAACAAACAGAGTCTGCTCTAATCTGCTCCAATCTACGCAGAGATTAAGTCCATGGTTCCACCTTTAACCCTTTAATGACGGATGCGTCAGCGCTGACACGTTTGCTTTTGAACGTCCTTTACTCCCAAACAGTTCGCACAATTGGAAAAATTAAAACTGTTTCTGAAAGCTGAGACGTTTCTCTTTCAGCTCGTGTGTAGTTATTACGGTAATAATCAGAGACAGAAAGACGGAGTCAGAGCTTCACTAACACCTGTCAGAGTCTGTGCTGGATTAATATGACATCAGGGTGCTTTTATTCTGAAAAACCCAAAAGAGGAAAATCTACCAAAGACCACAAAGTAGCTTCATAACCCAAACATTTATTTACAACACTTTAGAAAAACATTTGAAGGAAAAACATTTGGAGAATGGAAACAGAAATAGTGAACTAAAGACAATTTCTGAAAGTTACAAATATCAAAATCAAACATGCTTTGTTGAGATTTCACTTTTCTTTTTCTTTTTCTTCCCTTTTTTTTTTGGACAAATAGAATCAAAAACTTTTGAGATGAAAAGGCAAAATTTCAACTTTTGTTCCAATATTTCGACTATTTATCCCAGAATTTTGACATTTGAACTCAAATTTGGATTTTTTTTTGGCTCAATGTTTTAACGTTTGCCCCATATTTTGAATAATTATTTCAAAATTTTGACTCATCTCAAAAGTTTTACTTTCAAACTCAAAACAATTTTTCTAAGCTGAAAATTTCAACTTCTGCCTCATAATTTCATAAATTGACATCAAAATTCAGACTGTTATCAAATTATTGACTCTTATCTCAAAATTTTGACTTTTATACTCAAAATTTGTTTTTTTTTTTCCCCAAATTTTATTTTTTTTGCCCCATTTCAACTTTTTATGAGTAAATTCTGACTGTTTAATTCATAATTTTGATTTTGAGCTATTGGAGTTAAATTTTTTCCCATAATTTTGGCAATTTCACTCAAAAATTTGACTTGTGAAACTCAAAATTTTCATCTTTTTATCTCGAAATTGCAACTTTTGCCCCATAATTATGACTTAATCTTACAATATTGACTATTTATCTCAAATTTTGACTTTTCATCTCAGATTTTTCTACTTTTGAACTCAAAAGTTTTATTTTTTCATCTCAAAATTGCTACATTTTTTCCCCATAATTATGACTTTGTCTCATAATATTGACTATTTATTTCAAATTTCGACTTTTTTATCTCAGATTTTTCTACTTTTGAACTCAAAATTTTTATTTTTTTCATCTCAAAATTGCAACTTTTGCACCATAATCTTGACTGTTTGTCTCAAAATGTTGACCTTCAAACCCCAAAACATGATTTTCAAGCACAAAAATTCGACTTATTTCTCTTTATTTCAACTTATTATAGTCAGTGAATTAATCTTTCATCTTTGCCTTTAAATTGGGTGGCAATACTTTTTTTTTTTGG